>JAAWXA010000008.1:23562002-23638619 GCA_038090715.1 Florisuga fusca
AGTACAAGAAGGAAAAAGACTTTCAGGACTCTCCTACCTTCTCTACTTTCTCAAATTTCACCCTTTAAAATCAAAATCTTCCATTGCACAGCTTTTTATTCATCGCTCTATTTAATTTAATTCATCTTCGAATTAACTGATACAACATTTTTTTCCACAGCTGCCACATATTTATCTGATGTGTATATCAAACCAGCCTATAATCACACAAGTTATCATATGATTCAGTGGCAATACCAGGTTACTGAACAGAAATGCCAAAGTATTCTCCCACCTGATCTTGCTGATGAGTAATAGAAGGGGTAATAGATGGGTAATCTCCTCATGGAGACAAAGCAACTGCTAATTGTTCAATGAGCCTATCCAAATAATTAATATAATGCTGAGTTTCTCTAGAGACAAGAAAAACAATCTTCCAAATGTAAAATTATAACAAGCAAAGTGCTGCTTGTGCTGCATTTCATTTTTCATGTAATTAATAGCCAAAATAAAAATAAGAAAATAGTGTTAGTTATGTAAAATGAGGAACAAAAGCCATCCTGTTTTGACTCCATAGTATGTATTATTTTAAACAAAATGGTAGCCATCATCAGTGTGACATTTTAAAGTATGTTGTTCAATACAGATAGAAAACAACTTTGCATTGTCAAGTTGCTTACAGCTGATACACTATAAAATGAATGTAGGTGTGACTTATCACCCTGACACCTTGAGTTTGTATGATTTTTCTTTTTCAGTGTTGAGAATTTCTTTCCAAAGAAAGTTGTTACTAAAAAAGTGTTACAAATGTGTTTTCTACCCTGATGTTCTGCAAAGTGAATATTAGAAGTGATGCTCAGCCTTTCAGAGAGAAATCATAATCTGGTCATTAACTTTTCTTTTACCCTTCCTCTCATCTGAAAACCAAAGTGTAAATGAAACTGTTTAAGACACTATATTGCACACAACTAAATGACTATGCCCATACAAATGAGTAAATAGGAAGGTGAAACTTAATTATATTCAATTTACAGTTGTATTTCTGACATCAAGCACTGAGTCTGATCACTCATTCTTTTATGGGCAAACACAAATTTTAATTAATTCAGTCAACGAGGGAGTACAGGAGGAGGAACACAAGTTAAACTGTTGAACACATTCATAACAATAAGCTTTGAAATCAAGAGGAAGATAATGAATATGTGTCTGTAGAAGTAAAATAGTGATCTCATTAACTTGGAAAATACAGCCTACATCTTTAGAAAGTGGAAGAAACTGGAGTGATTCAAACAAAAATCTGAACATTGCAAGTAGCCCAGTACACACAATACAAATATCAATATTGTCAATGAAGTGGGATAATAAATACAGTAGCAACAGTGTCTGCAGAGACATTGTTGAACAAATCTATTTGGATTTTTGTTTCAGTACCAAAGTCAGATTTGATTACTCTTCAAATATTTTTTTTTTTTTTTGGCTTTCCACTGCTGTTTCTGTAACCGCACACACGTGTGATCATGCTCCTCAGCATGATGATATTTGGAAGTATTTTGTCTTTTCTTGTGTTCAGGATAACCTATCCAGAATGTCAAACATTAATCTTCAGAAAGATGCATAGAAGCTGAGCATGCAAAAATGGGCAAACACACTGCTCAGACTGCAGGACTTGCTGTGTTTACAAAAGAAAGCTTTTATATACACTCATCTAAAGCTGAGTGGGCAGCCCTGGGAACCTGACCAACATGTTTCTAAGCTTTTAAATGCATTTTTAGCATAAGCAATGATGATACGTTTGTTTTATAAGTTCATGTATTTAAATAATTGACAATTTCAGCAATGAACATACTTATTTTTCACTTGCGCTACACAATGCAAATATATCTAAAACATTTTTCCATGGACCCTCTTGAGTGATCAAATTAATGCAGTCATTGTCTGATGGAAAAACTTCTCATATCCAAAAATATTATAAATATTTAATGGTTTGATTTCAGTGAAAATTTGCATAAAATTTAGCTTCAAATATGGTTTGAGTCTCCATCCTTTGAAATCCACCCATGAGCCTCTTAATCAGAATCAGTCTTTGCAGAGAGTGGACAATGCAAGTGTCTTCAAGTCTTGAGTACGCACAAGGCAAATCTTAAGTAAGATTAAGAGGAAGGGTGTAAAAACACCTGAGAATAGTTTCTTAATTAAAAAATTAAGACGTCAGGGTGGTAGCCTTCCTATATTTCTGAATTTTTTCTATGTCTATGTCTACACTTCTGCAGTAAAGCGGAATTTTACAGAAATCTTCTTGGTCATAAAGTTCAAAACATGAATAAAAATCCAATAAAAGGGAAATGCAGTTCATTTACAGTTCAGCACTGAAGGATCTATCATCCCTGCTGCTCAAGCTGTAAGCACTAACAGTTTCTGAGGAGGCCATTAGTGCACATGGTGCACATTGGGTTTTTTCTTTCTAAGGCCAGTGATAGAAGCTGCACTGGCTTTATGGGCGAGAGTACTGTTGTAAAAAGGACACTGGCTTTAGGTGTCCTACCAAAACTTCATTTTCTAATACAGTTAACATGAAGCTATATTTGAAAGTGAAGGCAAATAACAATTTTTTTCTCAATTATATACATTTTTTTGTTTGTAAAAAAGCACGGTGTAGGGGGTGATTCTGACACCACCAAAGAATCATGGTAGAAAAAACACCAAAGTCAGTTTGTGTGGACAATGCAAGATAGTATAGAATACAGAATTTAAGGCACTTATTTTCACCTTCTCTAAACTTTGAACTTTTACTCATGTAAATACAGAATGGAAAACACACAAAGATGTTTTAAATATATGAAAGGAATTTAATGTATAAGGCTCTAATACTTAACTCCTTAATCCTTAAACCTTAAATTCCTTAAATCTGTATGTTAAGTAAGGGCTGACCTAAGAGAGACTCAGAAGAGAATTCCAAATCTCTTTCCATTTTTTGAACTAACATTATCAAGAGCTGCATGTTCTACCCAAATAAAATGTTGAATTAATGTAGTTTATTTACACATGTTGATACAAGCTTGTGTGCACACCAATGCACACAGTGCCTTTGGATAATCAAAATACCTCTCCTAAGAGAACTATGATTAAAAGTTTTATTTAGGAGGATGGTATAATTTATCTCCTAAACAACTTCAAATAGTTAGAGGGATAAAGTGAAAACCAAAGAAACAGAAATGATAAAATGCTTTTTGCTGTGACACTTCACTAGAAATGAAGATTATAAAGGCCGAGAAATTTTCAGTCAGGAAAAAAGGATTTTTTAATCTTTTGTTGTGCTTGTGATTACAGGTGAAAATGATTGATTTTCCTCTATGACAGTATCTTAAATTGTGTGTCACATAGTCAAAATTTAAAGCTTTACAGGTTCATAGAACAGTTTTAAAATCATTCAAAGAAGCTCAAAATTTAATTAAGAAAAACATTAGACCAATTAAGACTAAATGGTATTATAAAATATTAAGTTAAAACATGTATTAGTGTGACATTTACATTTTCATGAAGTATGAATCACAAAGAAATAAAAACTGCTACTAAATTTCAGTTAAGTCCCTTTTAAAAATCTTGTTTCCATGGCAATGCTGAGAGTAAGTTTTCGGAGGATGTAAGATATGGATTTTTATTAAAAAAAAATAGAAAGAAAAAAAAGTTTAAATAGGAAATAGCAACATCATAGGCTCTTTTCAATTTTCTAATATGCCTGAGAGGCACAGAAAATAAGTCACCAAGCCATCAATGCCAGGATAAATGCAGGACAGATCTCTGTCTTGCAATATGCTTCTAAATAAGTACATTAACCAGTATAATTCCACTGCAAACATACTAATTGTTAAACAGACAACACTATTTTTGCAATCTGAAGGCCCAGTAGTGACCATTCAATCAGGAAAGCTGAAAGACAGCAACACCCACTATCAAGATGAGCTGAAATTCCACTACAAAGGCTACCCATGCCAAAAGTAACTGAGTGGTTCTTCTTTTACATTCTAAATCTAAGAAAAGTTGTTCAAGTCTCTAATGAGTAATCAGGGATTGAGGTTTCTAGGCTACAAAAATCCTGTTGTGGCAAAAAAGGCAGAAACCTAACACCCAAATCAATACTGTATTACTTTCTCCACAGGCAAGAGCTGCTGGGTCAGGGAAATCATGAAAAATTCATAGCGAAGGTGGTCAAGTCATCCATAAGATAGAGAAAATAATGCTATATCTAAAGATCCCTTGAGCAATCGAAGACATTTTATAGATTTCACCAAGGATAAGTGCTGGTTTGTTTCATCTCTGTACCTTAATACTGTTCCTCTCTTATTTCTAGCAATAAATGAGGATGTTTTGGTCTATATTTACCGTCTTTTTTTTTTTACTTTATTAATTTATCAGTCTTTGTGCTCCCCTATTGCAGTAGCCACCCACAGGAGAATGCTGAGTAGTTCCATCTAGTAGAAAAAGCAGGGAACACACTTGGAGGGGTCCTCCATATTAATTTGTCAGCAAAGGTAACCATAATTTTGGCTACCAGAGGAAGTTAAAAAACGTCCTGCTCCTTTCTGTGACATTGCTTCTCCAAAGGGGCACAAACAACAGGCCTCCATAATTTAGGAAGTCTGAGCTCTCAAGCATAAAAAAAAGAAAGATAAAATTTTGTATGTATAAGGCTAATAGAAGGAAAACAAGTGTTTTAACAACCACATGTGGAAAAGCCAAAGAAACAAATATTTGTGAATGATTAATAACTTCTCTTACACATCTTCATTCTTCCTGCATCATCAAATTACATCTAAAAAAGCAAGAGTAGAAAACATAGCATGGCAAACGTCCACACAATACATATTACAGCAAATAATAAAAAAGAACTCTAACAACAGCAAGAAATTATAGAAATCTAACTGCCAGATAAACTGACACATCTCTTTCTAAAGGTTCATAAACATTTCTGAAAATTCTACAAATGTGCATTCCTCCACACTGCACAGAAATCCAAAGCTTCCCAGTAAGATAAGGTGCACACAGTTATTCCACACCTCTACATCATGTAAATATTCTAAGATTTAAAGCACAAGAGACTTTGTAGAAAATTGATATAGTCAGGATTAAATCAGTTATGACAAATATAAAAAATATTAGAATCTGAATCTCTCTGCCATTAAGTAAAAGAAGTCAAATTAAGGATGAAAACCACAATTCTCAATTTGGTGATGCAGGACTATCTCCTGCTCAGTGTAACCCATCCCTACCTATTAAGTGGTTTAAGAAAAGTGTAAGTTTTTTATTGCATGAAAAAATAGTATTCACCTGTGAATTGTTCAAGCACAGTGTGCCTCCAGATACACATTAGACCAATTATTCCCAAATTCTTGGAATAATCTAGAAAAGCATGAGTACAGGGGCAAGACACATTATCTCCTAAACCTCAATGTGCTGAACTACACTATTCACCTACAATATTTATAAATATTGGTGACCTCATTACATAGTGCCAATCAAATACTCAGAAAGCAATACCTTCAATCAGGTGTATTTCAGCTTTTTGGGGCCTTGGGGTTTGTTTTGTTTTGTTTTTTTAATTTATAACATCTAGAGAAGAACATCAGCATCCAAAATACAGGAAAAATTAATTTGGACATCAGTGGGAAACTAAGGAAAAGCATGTAACATAGCTAAAGGTGTATGGAATAGGAGATATAATGCATCAGAAATGCCCCTCAGCACTAACTTCATATTCCAGTGCAGAATAACTTCTAGAAATGAAAACATTTTCTGGACTTTTTAATATTTTTGCTCTGGTAATGAAAGGGGCTATACCATGTTCTCACTTTCTTAATCTTAGATTAGTCCCTTCTGTATTGTTAATAACGTTCTTACTCTTGAGAAAAATCAGAATCTACCATTTCCTACTTTCTCAACAGAATGGACACTGTAGGTGTCCACCTTTAGGGAATCATCAATCATAGAACTCCCATCTAAGCTGCATATTCCCATTAGTGAAACGAGTTTCACCACACAAAAGTAAATTATTAAAGATGTCACACTCAGTGTATTGTAATTTACCACTTTCACAGAATGCCAGGTTCTCCTGTTTTTCATTTTTATGATAGATATAGCCTATTTAATTTAGATGTACTCCATAAAAACTGTCTACCGTTTGCTATTCATTATATTTATCTAGACAAAAATTGTGGTTATTGCACCATACTTGTCTTCCTTGCTTGTGTTGCTATTAAGCCATGGTTCTGGATATTGTCATCTATTCTACTGATTAGTGTGAATCTCACAGGATAGATCAGTTGTCCCTTCAACCCAAGTCAGGATTCAAGTTTTTTACAACTAAAATGACTTTCAAATGTGAAGGCAGGCAAAGGCATATATCCAGTGCAAAAAGAAAATATATGAAGATTTTCCATATACAGTGAATAATAAATCTTATCCTTTTCATTAGAAAAGCATTCTAAGAACTTGGCACATATCCAAAACACAGTTTGTAGAACTAGGCCATGAACATCATTTATTAGGAAGGCATCAGTATGAGCCATTTCTGGCACTTGGGCCCCATGTTACTTGTGTTAATCTATTGTATTTAAAGTTTCTGAGAGAAGAATTTAATTACTGACAGAATCTCTTCTCCTGGGAGGAACACAGAGGAAAAGTTCTGCATTTTAGGTGGTGACTCTCTCCTGACTTTCCAGAATGGACATAGGAGCATGACCTGAGAGAGGTGGGTTCTAAACAGCAACAGAAGGAATGCCTCTCTTGCTATCTTTACCAGAGGAAAGAAAAAGAAATAGTATCAAAAATACATGCTTTGAAATGTCTCATAATATTCAGATTTTTGCAGCATATAGTACAATTATGCCACTGTCGTATATTGTTCCATTATCACTGCAGGAAGCTCAGAAGTTTTATGCAATCTTATTTGAAAGTACATTAGGGGAACATAAGGGATTAAAAGCAAAGGAAACGCAGTTTATTTTGCACTTCTCAGAAAATGTTTGAAAATAGTGAGTTCATAACAGGGACCTTGTGAAATCACTCGGGGCATATGTATTCCCCTAGCAGAGTATATACCAGTGCTGAAAGAAGAGAAGGTTATTATGAAGTAGAGGGGTGAAATCAGCTGCAAGAAAAAACTAAAATATTACTGGCAGCCTGCAGTTTTTGCTATGTATTTGGGATATGTGCCAGTATCATAGAAAGCACATTAATCTGCATCGCCAATATATTGTTGGATGAAAAATAGTGGTCAGCTAGATTTACCCAGAATTGTGTGTGGACAGTGCATTAGGACAAATTTCTTTTTGGACTTACACTGAATGTACTAGCCCCAGTAGGGTTATTTGTTTGGTAGGCCAGCTTTATCTTTTTGTTCTTACACAAATTTCTTCCCACAGAAGTTCCCTGAAATACTTTGTCCTGTCACATTGACAATATCATAAGGATACAAAAATCAAATATTTTCATTAGGAAATAATTAATTATTGAGGAAAGGAAATACATATTTAAATAAACAAAATCAGTGTGACTTAGACAAAGATAAGGACAGTCCCTAGAAGGATGCTAAAAACTTTGCATTTCTTCTTGTTAATTCGACAAACTTCAAAACCAGCAAAAACACAGAATATTTTTCATTCATTTTCCACGTATACAGTACATTTTTTACACCATAGTATTTGGAATTAGTCGAATACATTTTACAACCTGATGAGCATTACATTGCATTGGAGAGTAAAATGGCTGTATCATTTACTCTGCTCCTATCACTTAATATATTATCTGTAACAGCACGCATGTTCTCACAATAGTCTAACTTTATGTTACCACAAAACACAATTTTCTAAATTACAAAGGTCTGTACAAACAGGAGTTTCTCGTTTTTTTGGCTCACACAACAGGGTGCCAAACATTTGTGACAGATTACAATAGAAAAACAATATTGCTTTTAGTTAACAATGTTAGCTATGAATATATATTGACAGCATTTTCACTGCAGATTTGCTCCCAACATAATACAAAGCAAATAGCATTCAATATGTTGGAACACAGGGAATTGCTGAATACTAAATCTAATGAAAATGGAAATTCAGAAGTATCTCCTGCACATACTTCATGCAAAGGAATACAGTTTGGCAAAGTGATAAAATTAAGATTGTTTAAGTCAGGAGAAAATTATGTTAAAGTGCCTCTGCTTGTTTGGCTTCTATATTTAAATCTTTAATGTTGTAGTGTCACCTCCTATTTATTAAAGAATATTTCTTAAACTAAACATTTATTGACAGGACCTTGTAAGTAACATGACATGAGTAGTTTTTAAACCATTTACAAAACAAGTTAACATAGCCATTAAGATATGGCTACTGCCAAGAAAGCAAAAATTGTTCAGGTTTCATAGCTGTTGAACAGGATTTGTCATGAATTCTTTGATAATTTTACTATTTAATGTCACTCACCTACATCAAGTAGTTCAACACTGATATCTGAGAGTGATTTCACAACAGAAATATATTATGTAAGTTATTTTAAAACTTCTTTGATTTTTACTCACATGATCAGTCCCATTTAAAATAGAACTGACCTACAAATATCACCATTCCTTTACAGTGTATCTCTTTTCTTTCTTATTTTCTGATACAGGATATAGCTTCTAACTGGTCATGTCACATATTTTTAGTACTTACTTTCACATAAGAATGACTGTATCTTATTTAATGCATTTCTTATATAAAACTCTATGGGTTACTTGCAAACTAAACAAACTGACTACAGAAGTCACCATGCCTAGAAGAACTGAGAGGTGAAAGATAATATTAATCAAAATGTTTGCAACTGTGTGCATTTCCTTAATTTTAATTCAAATGCATTTAACTAAAACTTCTGACAACTACTTGGGGAAAAAAACCCATGCTCTGTCAGATATGTTTTGCAAAGGTCTTTCCAATTAATCTAAGAACATACTCTTATTCTCTAATCTTTATAAATGCTCAAAAAACAGAAGATTTAACAGTCTTGATATGTCCTTGGATAGCTGTAAAATTATAGTCTGCGAAAACAAATTGTTCATAGATTACCATGCAGCCTGACTGCATTGCTGAAATATATTTTGTACCTTCTAACATACAAAGAAGGAAAAAAAAAGGGAAAAGTGTACTATTTTTAGAACAGTATTCAGATTTAACCACTGAAGTGTAAAATTAGTAAAATCCATAATTAGCAAACCCACTCTAACATTCAAGAATTTATGAATTCCAGGTTTATTAGAAAGCTGAATGGAACATATTTTAGGATTAAATTTGGCCATCACACACAGCTAACCATGAGAGTCATATTACTTGCATAATACAATGGTCTAAGCTGCAAGATTATACAGTACTTCCTGCTATGGTAAGAGCCACATCTCTACATTTAGATCCACAAAGAAAAATCAGCAAATGCAAAGCTTCACTTTTTGCTAAGCTATGAATTTGAAAACATACTTTCTAGAACATCAAGCACAATATGGACCTGTGTAGTATCATCATCAAGTATCAACTTGATCAGCATCAAACAAGTTAATTTTTTAAGAGCTAAAATACTCTTACCCAGCTGAAGATGTGGGAAACAGTTGATTTAACGTTTACTCTGTCTCTTTTCACTGACTGTCAAGGCAATAATATTTTACATTTTTTTTCAGCATGTGCTTGGAAAGGATTTCCTAGTAATCAACACTAAATTTCACTGAAGGGTGACAATAGAAATCAATATGTGTCTCTGAAGAATAATCTAGCCAAACATTTACATTTAGAATATTCATTTGTATTTATGCATGAGAAATTCCTGGCAAAATGAAATTTTCCTCCTCCATTTATACAATCTCTTTTTATAGGCTGACTTTTATAATAGGCAGGGTTTAAATGAATAAAATAAATATCTATTACTCAAATTAGTTTTGTGATTAAAAAGCTATAATCCATGTAAAATAACAGTTTACCTAGGTAGGTAGCTGTATTAACCTCTGGTTCAGAGAAATTTGTTTGGTCCTCCTACAGCCTTAGGGAAGAGACAAGCCACAGGGAACAGTTACTGTCATTTCAACTTGGCTATTCCAAACCCATGGAATTGCCATTCCACATGGCTGTCAGGAAGGATATTCTGTTTAATCTGGCTATTGAGGCAATCCTAAATGTAACAGTAAGGGCACTCAACAACAGTGTCAAATTTCCAGGGGCAAGCATGTCTTACCATGAATCTCACAATACTTTGTAGTCCACTGGTGCTGGGATTAGTTTTGCCCACAGAGTTCACAGATCAGAAGATGAACATACAAGATGCAACTCAAGCAGCATTCCCTTCACCCCAAGTATGACAGTGCATTAAAGTAGACAAACATCTCAAAATATGCCAGGAGAATCTTCAATTGTAAGTAATATATTACTTTTAATAAAAGTTTTCTGTGAAGCTTCATATGAATTGTCAGAGGGTATTACAAGGAAAACGAACACAAATCCCCTCAAAAAAAATAATGCTAAACAACTAGAAAATTAAATAAGCATACTGTAGAGAATGATCATTTCAAGAAAAGAAAAATACAGATTTGCCACTGCAATAAAGTTTGTCATAATATTCAAGGTTAAGGATCTGAATTCATGGACCTCAGTGTTCAGCTGGAATCTGTATATATTAAATGGGCAAAAAGTTGATAAAAGTATTAACCTTAAATTTTAAAATTGTAATAAAGAAGTAGTGGTCTAATTTGGTGTTCAATTATCTTGGAAAGTTACTGAGGTAAAGGGAGACTGGTAAACAGAAGCAACAGCCCTGCTCAGTGTCTGGTTTAGAGAAGACAAATGTCTGGGGGCAGATTACTTACATTGGTTATACCAAGCTACTAAAAGCTTCATCCTTTCAATGGCAACGTAAACACAATTCAACAACACACACCAGATTTAGCAGAAACACATGCAGTTGTTTTAAATCTATGCTGAATATGTTTCACAGTATAGTACATCCCTTAGTAAAAATAGTAATAAAAAACTCATTTCTGCTTGAAAAACCTTCTGAGTCTTAGCTCCTACATAACATAATGCATATTTAGACTAGCATGTTATTCAGTAAAAGATGTCCAAACAAGATGATTTGATGTTGGAATAGTCATCTCAGAACAAGCAGAGCAATGTATGGTAAAATAATTGGCAAGTCAATCTCTAGCTTACACTTTATTGCAGAAATAAATTGAACTCTGCTCTAGCTTTTTGACATGTAATACTGATACTAATGGGTTCAAATCAATTTCTCTTTGCGCTCCTTCCTAACAGGAAGCTTTATGTAATACCGTGTCAGAAAACTACCAGTTACTGTATAATGTTTCCCTTACATAAAAAGTCTCTGCCTGTAATAGTATTAACAGCTGCCATCAGTTTACAGTAATGAGTTACAGTTCATCATGGTAGTCCTACTATGGAAATTAGAAAGTGGTGTAGCAGCAGGTATGCTCTCTGAGGTTTACAGAACTTATGTAACTGTACTCAATCACTAAAATTGTACACAGTTATGTGTAAAATGTTATGTATACAGCAGTTGTATTTTGAGCAGCAATCCATAAGCCCCGTGTTACTTTTCTTGATTTCTCAAAGCAAAAAAAATTGCACACTTATTTTGCAGAGTATTTCACAGCCTCCTCAATAGGAAAATTAAAGTACCTTTTGCTGGATGAGACCGATTTATTTAACTGCATTTACTGTAATAGAAACTGTAAGATAAGTAGCTACAAACCATGGCTTTTTAAAGTTTCTTTGCTTCATCAAAAACTTGAAAATTCATATCTTAATGCTTGATATGTCCATAATTCTATAAACAAATTTACTTATAACCAGCATAGCAACAGAACAAAGTATTTCATTGGGGTTACGATAGGATCTTCTGGGGCATTAAAGATTGTAGGAACACTGCTCCTTTGGAAAGCAATGGAGAAAATATCTGCCTTTCAAATTTAATTTTAATTTTTCAGCACTTGCTTCTCTTTTTCTGCCCTGTCATTTAAAGAGCAAATGGTTTCCTTCTTCCAGTAACATGAATTAACCTACAGGTATTTCAGTTTGTTTTATCTTCAGGTTCTAACAACTGCTGAACAGTGTCTCAACTTGCTCAAATACAAAATATTCTGCATAAGGAAGATTTAAAAAATCTAAAAGCAGGAAAGTTTAAAACATTTTACATTCATCTCTTCCATGTAAATATTGTTTCTTTTACTTTAGTTCTATGCTTCTGCACTACAATATAAAGACTTCCCAGTAATAAAAGCAGAATGAAACCATATTTGCATGGAAGACAAATAATACTGAAACTAAAAAAGGGGGTATTTAATCATAAATGAAAAGTTTTTAAATTGAAAGAAACTAAGTATGTCACATCACTGACATCAAGATCATCACTGTGCTGATTTTGTTTATGGCATTTATAATGTATTTTTGACACTGTGAGTGACAGATGTCACCATAATAGAAAATTAAACACACCTGGCCATTAGTTTCCTGTAAGCAGAAGTCTGTGATAAATCTGAAATACACGGTATGTACGTAATAATTACCAAACATTGACATCTAAAATGTTTTAAAGACACCTGGAACAGAAAAGATTATGAATTTAACACTGTCTTGCCAAGAGAGAATATTTTATGAGGACAGCAGTTGTTTTAGTGATGCTGAATATTGTCTATGTTTACTAACCTATTTGTATTCATTACTTTTCAAAGGATGATACATGTCATGACAGCTTTGGATAATTTCATGGAGATGCACACTATATTGCACTTAACTAAAGCTTCAGATGCAGGCTCAGTCTATTCCAAGCACAAGTGAATTATTGATCCAAAATAAAATTATATGTACTTGTAAGGATTCCAACTTGGAAGAATCATCATTTCTAAATCTAATTTTACATATGACCAATATAGGCACAAGTTTCCAAAATGGAAAAATTATTTTCTTTCAAAGCTGCAGTATGTTCAATTGATTTTTCTTTTTTTAAATGTTGAGATGAACATGCAATCAATTTTAAATGTCACCACTTTGTTTCTTATTTAATTAACATTTCATATGGCTTCCTCAGTAAATAAATAATTACTTCCATCACTATACATGTCATCTAACCCTATGCACTTTTGACTTAGAATAAAATTATTTAACTTTCCAACACAGAGACCTGTGAAAGTATTTTTTAGAAAGTTAAAAGGCTCTTCTGAAAAAAATCCATCATGTTCTTTAATACACACTTCAGGTAATTCAAGCCCTTTCCTTATAAAATATAATGGACCCATATTACCACATGGTGTGGTATAAAAAGTTGTAAAACATTACAAATCTAGCTTCAACACTTCTGCAGTATATGCCTTTCTCCAAGGCAAAATAAAACAGTGAATGATAATGACTGATGAATCCTCCAGATTTAAATGAAGCTGAAACATAAATCTTGACCAAGTTCACCCACAAGAACTGAAACACATCGTTTGGTAGCTAAGACAAAAGGAAATACATCACTCACGTTTTTTCATACCAACTATGCTTAACAAAATGGATTCCTGTCAGATTGCTGAGAGTACTAATTCCTGAGACTAATGAAAAAAAAAAGGAATCAATGACAGAGTTTTGTGTCCATGAGCAGTCACCTGACACTTGTTTTATAATTGTTTCTGTTTGTGACAGGATAAGGTCAGTTAGAAAGAAGCTTCCAGAANAACCAAAAAAAAAAAACAAACAAAAAAAAAAACAAAAACAAAAACAAAACAAAACAAAAAAAAACAAAACAAAACAAAACAAAACAAAAAAAAACCACCTTTAAAACTTCACATGAAATCTACATGCAATTATTTTCTTTGGTATTAGATCAACCCAGGAGCAGAGATACATGTAAAACTTGCCCATTCTGTAAGGTTGTTACATTTATATTACCCTATACTTATTTGCCTCAAGTTCTTTTATGTCTACATCCAAGTGTTACATTACTGACAGTAGCAGTAATAAATTTCTGCCACAAAGTTTTCATATAAAACTGAATTTTATTTTAATTGCTCACTATTTAACAAGCAAATAAAAAGAGAGGAAAGGAATTAGGTATGTACATTTACTACAAACAGCAAATTTAAAACACTGTACCTTCTTCTGTAATAAACATTATAGCATGCTAGAGACTAAGATTATTTTAAAAGCTAACCAAAATCCTTCCTTAAAAACAGATTTAGAAGAGCAAAATAAATTTAAAGCTTATCTTTTCAGCAACACAGACTTTGTCTTATGCTTTTATGACTCTGACTTAGAAGCAAACACGACTCAATCTGAGACCCAGCAAAATTCTGTGTTACACTGTTGTGTGGAGTAAAAAAACAGGCCAACATAAGTATTCTCAGTAATAAAGTTCTTATACATATTATATTCTCTCATGTCTGTGAAACCATCTAAGATGATGTCTTATTCGTTGTGTATGCCATTCTAAATTTTAATTAACTAAATGTGTTTGGATAGGAAGTGCATAGCAACCAGTAAACTTTACCTTTAACCTCCTAAAATTATACTATTTTCATGAAAAATATCAGGAGTGAGGAAACAAAATATATTGATATGTAAAAAAAAAAATGTTCTACCTGTATAAAGGGTGAATAAAATTACAAAATGTAAGAAGATGTAGAACTCTCTCTCTCACACACTAAATATTAACATAAGAAGTGCACATAAAGATGAGCAACAGGCAGGGGCTTCCTAAACAGGCAAAGTTCAAATAATCCAGTGGTTCCCTTGTAATTATTATAAAAAGCCATTTAGAGAGATTACAGAAGCTGACCAGAAGAAGATCAATAAATTACTAATGCAAACTATTCAACAATGAATGACTTATGCCTAATTCAGCATAAATAAGAAGGTATATGTAATAAAACACACTCCAGAAAACACAGGTTTCAGATTGATTTGGAAAAACTGCATCAGAAAATGGTTTATAGAAGTCTTCAAAATTTCAGCACTGTGCTTCATCAAAACATATGCTCCTCTATACATCCATTTTACAAAGCAAAGTAAATGCAATGTAGCTTTCAAAGCACAGTTAAGAAAATATGTCTTCTAAAACTGTAAGCTGGGAAGACTGTAAGATGCTATAATGCATCTTAACACCAGCAACTTAAAACACCAAACGACAGAAAAGTAAAGAAAGTCTGCTTAAGAAGAAGAAAGTGAAGAAGTGGCCTGTTTTAAACTTCAGACTGCTTCTG
Organism: Florisuga fusca; assembly: GCA_038090715.1. Classification (NCBI taxonomy): domain Eukaryota; kingdom Metazoa; phylum Chordata; class Aves; order Apodiformes; family Trochilidae; genus Florisuga; species Florisuga fusca. Next base: position 23,577,238 of record JAAWXA010000008.1, read on the forward strand.
ATGTCATCCTTACTCCAACTCACTTTGGAGGAAGCTCCTGTGAGAATTCACTATACAAGATAAATTCTTAAGCAGAAAAAAAAGGTTGAGTACCTCAAGTTATGCCTCGTTTTCTTCCCCCATGCTTCTCCAAAATGTATCAATTGGTGTAACAAAAGACATTATCTCTTCCTACACACACATCAGTCATATTTTTAGACAATCACAGCTGTAACATCACAAAAGAAGCAGTTGTCCACTAAGTATCACAGGGTTGTTTTAGGACAGTAATAGGAGGCCTGAACAAACTATAAAATCCAAACCCAATAATAAACTTCCTGAAAAACAAAATGAGGAAACTCTACAGTATGAGCTCTGTGTATCCATAGTAATGCCCAGCACTGGTATTACCTGTCTTACCCTGGTGTTATGTTTAAATTGAAGAGTAGGATAGCCTTTTTCCTGATCCATGAATAGACATAACAAAGATCCCCCAGAGCATCTTGGAGTCAGAATCCTATCCTCAGTCCAGCTACAACTGAAGTAACAAACAGAATGCCTTTGAAGTAACATTTGGTCCTTTGATTTTAACCTCAATCTGGATTGATTTATTAAGTGTAAGTAATGATCAAATCCTAGCTGCCAAAAATCCATTCTTCTCCTCAATCCTTCTTGGTATATTTTGTCAGTATCTTTGTGATGAAGGACTCCAAATGTGTTTATCAACACTTACAGAACAAAATTTGGCACTATTAGGAAACCCCTTCTGTTGGAAATTCTTTTTTTAATCTCAGTGAAAATACCATTTCTGAACATGATTCATCAGACAGCCAAGTTGTTCAGGGTACATACAAACACAGAATATACCATGTGGCCTAGATATGCATTACTTATTGGTATGATACAGTTGCTGTTAATTAAAATTCTTACAGATATTTTTAATCCTTTCATCACTTTGTTGTATTCAACTCTTACCTCTTCTCAAATTCCTCAAAAGTCCATTTTCCAGGACAAAGATAATATTTTGCTAGTGTGGTTACAGTATCTGGGACAGTGAGTGCCAACTCTTGAGCAGAACTTCTAGCTATGGTCCCCAAGAGAAATAATCATTCTTTTCACCAGTAAAGTCCCCCAGTATTTTCCAGTAGCATGTTTTTATTATTTATCACATGTGTACACATTTCTCTTTCTCTCCTGAATCTCAAACGAACCACTACTGCTGCTAAAACCTTTAAGGAGATTCTAGCTCAGAAGCAACCATGCACCTGAAGCAATGTCTAGTTAAAATACTTGAAATAAAATCTGGTGATGACATTTGTTCATTCCAGTTCCACAGGGAAGGAATTTAGCAAAAGTGTAGATGGTGTTGTGAGGGCCATGGCTGAAGTTAATAGGAAACAAACCCTGCCCAATAAAGAGCTTTATCCAGAAATAGACAGCAGCCTGTGACACGTATATAATTAGAGAAATTGGAGGCTTTGCCCATGAGACCATGTGTTCCACAGCAAATCCTATTTCCTTCATTCTGCCTTTCATGGTTACTGCAAGTGTACACATTGCATTATTATAGTCCTTACATATAACGTACCAGTTTCTTTTTGTGTTTTCCAATATTGATGTTAATTGTATTCAATGAACAAATTACAAAAAAATCCACAACTCAGATGTTATCAGAACAACTGACTTGCAAGTTAGAAAGTATATAGGGACCAAAAGACCAGATTTTACATCTCACTGATCCTATCCTGGTTATTGCAAAATAAAACTGACAACATAAAATGTCTGATGTAGAAGTCCAAGTAATAAGGAGGAAGAGGTTAATTTACCAGCTTTCACGTAGAAAGAAAGGCTGCTGATTGAACTGTAACATAAGGAACTGAATATCAAAAAAACCCCATGATACATCCAAAATGATAAAATATTATATGGATAATTATTTATATAGTTATTAAAATATCTACCTCTACAAATAATGTGATCAAAGTTACTTGCATATTAGAGCAGTGTTTTAACACAACACTGAAAGGCATGGTTTTCTTGTTCCTGTTTTGTAGTGAAAAATAAAAGAATCAAAATTCACAAAACAGATTACACAGTATGTTTGATGTAGCAATTTCCAATGTTCATTTAATATAGCTGAGCTGCAATGACTAATACTGCACATGTCCACTGATGCAAAGACCTAAAAGAGGTTCCAGACTAGATTACGTTCATGCAGGTCTCACTCTAACGGAAATTGGAGAGATGAAAAAAAGATTATAGGAACACACATTATAAAAACAGACCTCACAAGTCAAACTTAATAGTGAAACCATTCTCTTTCATGTAGACAACCATGAAAACAAATATCCTGCAAGCACTAGATATATATTGTATCTTTCCACCAGATCTTCTTTGCCTCCTTGAGACAGATTCCCATTCATCTCATGACTACATAATTTGATCACAGCTGAGTAAGGCACAGCAGGGAAAAGGGTCTGTCTGATAAACTATCAGGCTCCAGGAAGAGAGATAAACAATTTCATGATTTCTTGTTGTAACAGGAATGGTACAGTGGTGGATATTAAGATATTAGTCTCATAGGAATAAAAATATTAAGCTTCTGTGGGCTGTTTTTTTCACTTTCTAAATATGTTTTCTTTCCATTAAGTGAAAATGACAGTCTGATTATGATCAACTAAGACAGAACAACATAATAAAATCCAAGGTATGGGTGGAAAGCAGAATTAAATCACTTTCAATTTGTCAGTGTGAAAGTTAGCACACAACCTTTGTTTGTATTAGTTTGACAAGAAAAAATACAACCAGGAAGTTTGTTTCTCATGGGGTATTTTTACTGAAAACCAAAATTCTTTAAAAGTAGGTGAAACAGTTGCCTACCAAGTTGTTTCACATTTAAACCTCATCTTCCAAAAGGGACACACTGTCAGGCAACTCTGAGTATGTGAACAGCTATGATAGGCTTCTTTTCACATACCAACACATCTATTTGGATTTTGCATATTAACACAAATCTATAGCAGTCATTAATAACATACCTGCTATTAGGTGGCAATTGTTGAACTGTCCTTGTAATTACTTCTTGTCTTGGATAGCTGAAAAACCTGGTGATTTCCAGCTTTTACTTACATTTTACAACATTTTACAACAAATTTTTAGTTACAAACAGTTGACAGTCATCTTTTTTTGTTTAACAAATACATTCTGGATTAAGCAATTTTTAAAGCTAAGAAACTATCTAATTTAGTATCACTTACCTGTGATTCTTTTACATTTTCCACAGTGAAGTTGAACCAAACTCGAAAGCGGGGGTTGCATGTATCTGGTCTAATGAAGAGGTCATACTCAAACTCTGTGATGTGGTCCACCCGTCCAAGGTTACCTACCAAGAATATATGAAAAAGAATGTGTCTTACATAATGGCTGATAAACTACCCAGGAACTGAAAGAAAAAAAAAAAAAAAAAAAAAAAAAAAAAAAAAAAAAAAAAAAGAAAACAAAAACAAAAATCAACAAAACAAAACAGAAACCAAAACAAAACAAAAAACCAAACCAAAGCAAACAAAAAAAGTTGTAAAACCTTCTCTTTTGTTTAAAATATGTAAGCATAATAAGACTTACAATATTCAGAATTATTTTTAAAAGACTTAATCCTGGTCACAGAATAAACCACATACCAGTAAGCTACATGCACATGAGCACACCAGAAATACATGGATTTTTTTCAATCACATTGACACTTTACCCCCTCTAGTCTGACCATTCCAGTGTCCTACCATCCTTTTATTTCCTTCTTTTTCTTTTTTTTCACTTCTCTGATAATGCATCTGTACCTCATTTAGTCCCCACCTGTATGGAAGTCTTTCTTTTCATTTGCTGATTATGTTCAAACACCTTGAAGATTGGAGTTCACACATTTTCACCTGCCCCCTCTGCCTGGTGCTCTGAGCCTCCCTTCCCCCCAGATGGGCTTAGCCTTTATCTCTTTTGTGATTCAAAAAGCTACCATTTACAGCAACTATCACCTCCTTCCAAAGACACAAACAAGGCTGTAAGATTTCACCTCAGCTTTTTCCTGCTGTGTTTCATGGAAAGAGAGTTTTACATACAGGCAGAGCTACGTTGTCCTCTATGGCATTATTCAGCAAACAACCATGCTGGCTACAGAAAACAAGTTCAGCAGTGAGAAAACTTGCTAAGTGCCTTTAAATTCCTTAGTTGGCCTTTTTCCCTTGAAGTGTGTCAAGATTTTTAAATATAGGTTTAGTCTGTCCATTTTATTTTTACATAAGATAAGACTTCACGTTTTGTCATCCAATCCAAAACCCATCTCACCAGGTTTTGTAAGACACAGCCACACTTTAGCTCCTGTACTAAATTGCACATAATAAAAAATAGCACTGCAAGATGACCTGGTTTATGGTTTCTGATATATTTGGGGTCGTAGATATGTATTTTTGGGTTGGATATATATTGTTGGGTTCAAATAGTTATGTAATTCCCTCAGCCTGTCCCATTTCAGTCACTGTGACTGTTCATTGGTACCAGAGCTCAAGTGGAAAAATTCTGTCGGATTTGCTGTTCTGGGGTGGAAAAACTCTGTTCATCAATATATTTTCAGGACTTCTTCCTTATCCTAAAGTGTGTCTGGCTTTATGAACTGAACAACTTTAATCTTCCCTATTTTTGATGTTACCATCTACTTTTCTACCCGCATTCCTCTTTCCAGAAGGAAATTCTCTTCACCTCTTCGTGCTAAACAATCTATTCCTAAACACTTGTCTGAAGGATACATTTGGCATAACAAATATTGGGGGTGAAACAAAACAAAACAATAATATCGTACAGCTAGAATACCTTTGACAAATACAAATATTGTCATCTGCTCTGTCCGAGGCACTGGCAGAGGAGGCTGAGGAGAGAGCAGGGCTGCCCTGGGCCGGTCATGGCCGGTTCCAGCCGGCACCGGGCCAGTCATGGCCGGTTCCAGCCAGCCCACTGCAGGGCAAAGCCCAGCCCCTCAGCAATGACGGTGGCTCCAGGGTGAAAATGTATTTAAAGAAGGGCAAAAATGTCACACTGTGAGGAAAATTGAGGAGCATCAGGTCCCAAGAAGGGGTACTCTGGGTGCTGGGACAGAGATTCCCCTGCAGAATGAGGCTGGAGCAGCTTGGGTGTCTCCTGAAGGACACGGGGTCCTCTGAGCAACTGGGCTGCAGCAGGTTCTGCTGAGAGGAACCGAAGTTCCCGAGGAAAGCCCGTATTGGAGCAGGTTCTGCTGAGAGGAACCAAAGCTCCTGACAAAAGCCAGGACTGGAGCAGGTTCTGCTGAGAGGAACCAAAGCTCCTGAGGAAAGCCTGGGCTGGAGCAGGTTCTGCTGGGAGGAACCAAAGCTCCTGAGGAAAGCCTGGGCTGGAGCAGGTTCTGCTGAGAGGAACCAAAGTTCCTGAGGAAAGCCCGTACTGGAGCAGGCTCTCTTGACAGGAACTGAAGTTCCTCAGGAAAGCTGCACTGGAGCAGGTTCTGCTGAGAAGAACCAAAGTTCCTGAGGAAAGCTTGGGCTGGAGCAGGCTTTCCTGACAGGAATTGCAGCTCCTGGGGAAAGCCAGGGACAGAGCAGGTTCACTGAGAGGAACCGAAGTTCCTGAGGAAAGCTGCACTGGAGCAGGTTCTGCTGAGAGGAACTGAAGCTCCTGGGGAAAGCCTGGCCTGGAGCCGGGGAACAGTGTGAGGCAGGAGCAGCAGAGAGGAACAGTTTAGGGACTGAGGGCAGATCTCATGGCGCTCATTGTGGGCATCAGGAAAGAAGGAAGAAAGTTGATCCTGAGAAACAAGGGTTTGGTGAAGGCGTTTGAATTTCTCATTGTTTCTCACTATCCAAACCTCTTCGAACAACAAGCAATAAACTGATTTTACCTCAGTCAAGTCTGTCTTGTGATGGTAATTGCTGGGTGATGGCCCTGTCCTTACCTCAACCCACAATCTTTTTCCATCTTATTTTCTCCCACCTGTCCTGACTTGGGTGGGTGTGTAGCCACCAGACAAGGTCAACCCACCACATCTGCCTGACTTTAGGCTTAAGTCCCTTACTCATCTAAATGCACTTTTATCCACAGGGTTCAAGCCCATGACTGTTCTTCACAACAGAACTCGAATCTTGCATTAAACTTACTTCCTACAGATAATTATCCAAAGTAAATAAGAGTGGTAAATTCAAGTGATTCCATTGTAACATCTTTAGTTGAAGGGGTATTTTACTGTATGTTTCAATAGATGTCATAAATATATGACAATTGGGAAAATAATAATTCTCATGTATTTCTAAATTTCTAAACCACGTAGGTCAGACTCCAGTTGCCTCACAGACACAGGTTAATGTTTCTCTGAACAAAACCTAATGAGTGGGTGCTCAGAGTCATTTCAACCACATCTGTGCATGAGATGCTGGTGAATCCTCTAAGATTAAGGTAGCAGCCTGGATGAACAGACCATGGACTAGGTCCAGCTTGTACACAACTATGTATACATGCCTGCCAGTGATCCTAGCAATTCCAGATATGGTTTAAATTACCTGCAGCACAGACCAGAAGCAGAACTTTGGTTCAATTACTTCCAAAGAAAGACACACAAGCAATTAAATTTTATTTTAAGTTCACAGATCGTAAAACCGTTGTACTGAAAGGCATAGGAAACTAAAAGATTATGGAGTGAATAGGTAAAAATGGAGAAAAATGAGGCCTTCGTTTCTGACCTCTTGCACATTTTAGCCTCTTTTTCAACATCAAATTGTATGGGGGACAGTAGGCCCACTCAGAACTACCTGAGAGAGTTCATAGGATCCCTAAACAAGCACTGGAGAACTATCCCAATGCCAGTGAAATCACTAATGGTGGAAATCTGGTATGCTGGAATCACTGAAGCCAGTGTCCTCTGGAAAAAATACATAACTAGCTCAAATCAAGCAGACCCCTCATTAATTTTAATCATTGTGTGCATGATTCCCTGGGACTCCCAATACCATTTCCTCTCCTTATCTGTAATATCTAATTTAAATACTCACCTCTCTCACATTGCAGTAATTTTCCTTTTCTGAACTGCATCTCACTTTAGTACTTTTTGTCTGCAGAGCTGCCTCTTGCTAGGCTCCTTCGTAGTATGTCAGCTGTCATAGTCACCTGCAGCTATTAGCAGTTTAGTATCATTTTTACATTTCATTAGTGCACTATTTCTTCTCTGTCTTCCAGATGCTAAATAGGCTGGACTTAACACTAATGCCTTCGGTAACCAATTCAACAAGTTCTTCGTGCTCAATAGACTATTGTTTGTAATATCACAGCCTTTGCTCACAATCTGTCAGCCTAATTTCAACCCACACAGCAATGTCATTAAACAAGAAAGCAGTTTTTCTACAAAGAAGCCTGGAACTGTAAGAACAAAACACTTCCTCGCTTTATGAGATGCTTTGTACAACAGACAATGCCACTGAAAAACTTTTTTTGGTGTCCAAGAAAGGATATAAACTTCCCAACGTTAATCTTACAAACAAAGTTAACAATTCTACTTTATCATCTTCTTCACACTGCTGTAATCATGGGGAATAGATTTATTCTAATGAATAAGAAATTTATACCGATAGCACAACACAGAGAAATGCATTAGAAACCATGAAACAGGAATTAAACATTGATTACACTATTCCATTTAGCCATTATACTATTTTAATACTTTAACATTGAAAATAAACAGATTTTATTCTTAAGTGCAAACAACTTTTAAACTGTTTTTATTTTTAATTGCTTCATCAGGTCCCTTAAAGTTTTTCTCTTTTATTTTTTCTTTGTTACATATAATGCAGGAGAAAAAACTGTTTAATGAATGGTTAGACAGTAATTCCCCTCTATCTCCCAGAAGTCTCTGTGCAATCATAAAATAAATACCCTTTGCTTTTGGTATTGTACCTACCAACAGGTTTCAGTCTCAATATAACTACTGTGAGTCACTTTCCATGCACAATTTTTACTCTACATCCACTGTGACTCTGGTAATTTGTGGTATCAGTAAGAAAGTCTGTTCATAACCATGTTAATTAAGTATATGCTTTTAAAATCAAAGTAAAATAACTCACACTACTTAAGCATCAGCTTCGCTTTACTTTACTTTGGGTTCACACCTGCATGAAATCATCAGCACTCCATTCCATGAATACAGAACTTGGACCTATGAGATTATACAGCATTTTCTAAAGCACCAATCTCCATACTTTTTGATTTGCATTATACGTGGGGAATAACATCATAAAACATAAGATATTAATAAAGTATTTAAGGTGCATCTAAAATTAATGAACTGATTGGGTAATATGATCTGCAAGGGAAAAAAGCCCAACAATATTATGAGCTGTAACATCTGAACTTACTGCCATTCTGAGAGGTTTTCTTTTTTGTTTTTTGCTTTTTTTTTTTTTAGTTTGGGTACACATCTGGTTGTCTGATTGTTTCTGATTACATCCTAAAAGTAAAATAAGCAACTTATTAGGCAAGCCACCATTTTACAAAACATTATGGATTTTTCTCTCCTATGCACTCTGAATTTAGTTGAGCAGGTTCTACCATTATTTTGCTTAACAGAAATACTGGCACAGATCTTTTTTAACTGATGGAAGATGTGAACAGATCAAATTCCCAAACATATATAAACTGACTTTCACTTAGCCTTGGGGTTTGTTTTTAAGACATGCTCAATTTTCAGTCACAGTTTTGTTCAATACTCTTAGCATACTGAGAAATGAAGAGACATACTTCTTTTTAATCATTCAAGCTGAAATTCTTAATTATATTTGCTCAAATTGCTTTACCGAGTAATGTTTAGTGCAATACTCTCAAAATGTGGATAGTGAAAGGGGTCAATAGCATGTTTCAAGTTTCTTTAAAAGTCAGGAAAAAGCCCAATGTTACTATTTTATTCATCATGCAACATACACTTAGTCCTCATAAAATATTAATCTATATTGCTTCCTCAATCAATAAAAGTGTACTTTACACAAAGAAAGAAAACCTTTAGCTTAAGCTAAACTTACTAAGCATTCTAACAATTATCATAAAAATACGAGAAAATACAGATATGTTAAGCAATCCCAAAATCTTCTTAAACCGCACATTGTGCTTTCCTACAGAGAATTTTAGGATGAAAAATAGACCTTGAGGGTCTTAGACAAGCCTGAGGCAATATAAAGAAAAAGGTCAAACACTCTGCTAAAAAGGACTGTTATCTTCAGAACAACAACTTATCAGCCAGCTTGCAGCCCTGCTTATTTACAGTTATTGGTCCCAGAGGAAGTGCACTTCAGCGCAGGGCGCGATTACTTTGTAATGTGTTTGCCAGAAATGGTAAAGGAAACTAATTTGTAACAATGTGCTGTTCCTGCACATGAACTTTCTCAGACACTTTTTTTTGTCCAGCAATGAATAACTAACTTCAGCCTCCCTAATAAGGAGAGAAAACAGAAGTGCACTAAAAAACAACCGAGTCGCAAGCATGAATGTGCTGAAATATCAGTGATTATCCCTCTCAGCTGTCCATTACAGTACTCATGATGACCACCAATTCCCCTGTGGTGGATATATAGAATGCAGGTTTCAGGGGGTGGATTTGCACATGAAAATTAACACCATTTGGAAGAAAATAGCCTGCACCTGTCACAGATTAGCAACAAAAGGTCAAATGCCTCCTTTTACACCTAGAGCACTTGCATATTGTATGCCTTGCTTATAGGAGCCTAATTCTGGTTTCTTAATTCAGAAAAGTGAGCACCATGGTGAACTTAGGAGAAAAAAGAATTAAATCTTGGCTAAAAGCTATCAATAGATCTATCGATCAAGATACATATGAATGGAAGTAGCTGAGGCAATCTCTGTCTCTAAAAGAGGTAGTTTTTCAAAAGAGAATTACACAAAGTGCTCTTCTGTTTTTGTCAATATGCTGCCAGGTTTTGAAATACTATTTTTCATCCACACAATAAAAATCTTGACAAGTAAGCAATAGAAAATCACTAATACACTTGCAGCTGCATTTCAATCTATACAAATTCTTTAAACAAAAACAACCAAGGAACAGATTGGAATGTACATAATTTTCATCAGTTGAACCTGGGATCAAGTCCAAGAGAGCCCAACAGACATGCAACTCTGTATTTCACAAAATAAGATGAAAAGTAGAATATGGAATACCCTCAATGGAATTTTTCCTTAAAGACCACAAAACACATTGAGATGATAATGTAAATAAGTTTTATTGATATATTCTAAGTGGAACTACAGGATGAACAGGGGCTGACATCTCTAAAAACTTCTCTTGAGTCAAAAATTAGTTCTCTTCTGAAAGGGGTGCATCTAAGAATATCAGCTGTAAATTCCCACTGGCTTTATGGTCTTTGTCTGTGAAAAGAATTTATAGACAATAGTTTGGTGAGAAGTCCTAAGCAACTTCTAAATAGCATTTTTTAATAGGAAAAAAATCTAATGAAATAATTATGATCTCCAAAAACCTTTGACTCGCTTTCCATCATCTCCTGGACTCCTGCCCAACATATATGTTAAATCAAGGTTCCTGAAACTGCAAAACACATTATTTGAATAAAGTACTATAAAAAACATATATAAAACATTTTTTAAAGTAAAGTATACTAAAATTGGACATATTAAGCTCTGCAATATAAAACATCTACAAAATAAAATAAATATAAAATAATTATATAAAATAATATGCTACAGTTATATCAATGCTTTAGGAAAAAAAAACTCAATAGTCTTCAGCAGTACAGTATTCTTTTAAGAACCTGATGTTTCACTTAAAACAATAGCAAAGCTCATGATTTGTCTTTCAGGCAAAATCCAAATTGCCTTTGAACAACATTCAAGACTATCTGATAGGCAAAGCATTTCAAAAGTACATGGCTTGAGAAACTGGATGCTTCAGACTTGTATTTGTAGTCTCTTTTCTATCCTCCCTCCTCAATTAAGCAAGTTGAAATTGCTGTCTTTCCATTGTTCTAAGTTTTCTCAATAGTGACATCCAAAGGACAATAAATCAGTACCTTTCATTAACTTTTTTTGTGCAAAAGGTTGGAGAGGAACACTGAGTAGCTCTTAGCAGCAACTGGTATAAGTCCCTCCATCACTGGACAGGGTAAACTGCAATGTACATCTTAGTGTGTAACTTACAGAGGCTGAGAGATTCTGATTGAGCTTTTATTGTAATCAGACAATGTGATAAAATACAATTGTGACTGACAGCACATGAAAATTCTAGCTTTTACACTTTTTTTGTTTATCTATGAATACAGCAGTAAAATAAATTGTATTGATCTTTTGGATATAGAAGAGCTATGGGTCTCCATTTGTTTGTGTCAATGCCAAATGATTCAGCAACAATGTGGAGAAGAGCAGTGAACCCAAAACTTATAAATGTTCTTATCCTTTCCAACTCTCCTATTTCTTTTGGTGCAACAATATTGATTTTAATGGTGTTGCTCCTAATTCAATAACAATGAGAGGGCAATCTGATTTTCCACACCTTTCAGGATCACAGCCTGAGTTCCACTCTTTCCAATATTTGGCCTCACAAATGACAGGAGTAGGGTGCAGTGGGCCCATTTTCTGAGGGCATTCTGTCCATACTATCTGGGATCACAGTTACTGTTTCTCAGTGGTCCCCAAAAATTGCAATGAATAAATCTACAATTCCTTCGTATTGAGTTAAATTGCAGAAATATTAATGAATAATGTTGCCTAGACTAAAACACCCACAGGAGTTTTATAAATTAAAACTTTTATCTGAATTAGAGTGGGAAGCAGAATTTCTCACCCATAGCAGCTAATCTGAATCATTACTTTAAAAGAAAATTCTGGGACTAGCCTCTAAATAAAGTGAAAAATGTACAAGGCCATTTTTAAGCAAGCCAAAGAATTGTCTTCCACACAGATAATTAAGAGAATTGGAAACCCTTAAGAAAGAACTAACTGAAGAAAAGAAAGAAGTATACAGCATCTTAAATTTATTAGTTGGATATAAATGACAAGAAAGTTGAGTGGAATGGCACTGTGATTTGTTTTCTTCTACTAAAAATGGTTACAAAAAATATTCTCGTATTTTAGTAGTCTGGAAAGTGCCACCAAGGGATAGCTTTAGGATGGGCTTTTCCTCTCAGAAAAAATACTTTTCCTGGCCACTGATGTTTGAGTGACATCTGAGTGAGGGGGAAGGGGAAATGCAGGCATTAAAATTTATTGAACAGCACTTTTGAGGTCCTCCTGCAATGGGGATACTATAGATTTCACAATACAAATAATTTCAAAATTTTAGCATATGTTAATCCCAAAGGCCACCTACTTATATCATTTGCAACTTTGCTTTAAAGATAACCCAGAAGAGTAAACACCATTTAGTAAGACAACAGAAGCAACCAGAACTGGAATATTTTCTGTCTTTTTCTGTTCATTAAGAGGAGCAGTCTTAACAGTGATCTCCATTTAGAAAAATGACAACAAGTAATCTTACAGATTCATTGCTCAAAAACCACCGAGAGCAAAAACAGTCCAATATACAAGCACTGGCCATCCCAATGTACTAGAAATATCTTTACATAAACAGTGGTCAGACAGATATATAATGGAATTATATAATAAAGCATTGCTGAAAGAATTCAATAGTTTTGATCGAATGAGATTGATAGTTAACCACTTGCAGTAAAAAACCTTTATTTCAAAATTGCCCTTCTCAATAAATACTGATTATTTCAGTTAAAAGACCTAAAAACCTGGAGCTGTAAAGCATGTCAATGTTTGTTGTGTAGGGAAATTGTAAAGGTTGGATAAAATGTAATCTGTCTCTTGAATTCTTTACAAAGAATTACAAAAATATCAGTAGAGCCCAAGATTGCAGGAACAAATTCTCTGGTCACAAAATTTTAAGTACAGAAAGTGGCAACAATAACGTTGCAGTGCATCAATTTAGGGAATAATCCTTAGAAATCAAAGGCCTGTGCCCTCAGATGGCCACTGCACACCCACTACACCAAAACCACCAAATCCACAGAAAAACAGTAGACTCCTGATTTCTCTGCTCCCTCTTTAACAATTCCCCAAAGGCCTCCCAATGACAGATGGGCAGTTATTTATCCATGGCAGTGAACCTTTGTTAAAGGGGAATCAGAATACAAAGAGGTTTTGTATTAGTGTCACAAAACTCAGCTTATAAGTGGGTACCTCACCACTGCACTTCTATCACATCTTGCAAAGCAAAGTTCTTAAAGGAAAAGCATTTGGGGAAATTTTTATTTGGAAGTCACTTAGCATATAATGTGGGATACCCTAAATAAATAATTAATAAGTTGATAAATAAATTATAACATCATCTGCAGCCTTAACCACGGAAGCAACCACCAAGCAGATGAGGGAATACAAACTGCTGTACCACAGTGGGATGAACCATTACTAGGGAGTAGCAGGGAGAAACATCTCTCTCAATACCTCCTTCATTAGGGCCTAAAACTCAATGCAGAGCACTGAAATCTGTTGCTACCCATTGCCTGTAATGTAAAACATTCTCATATTAACCTGCTGTCTTTGACCTCATAGGTGTGCAAGCAACACATTACAAAGGGTTAAAAATGTTAAAAGCTGTATATGCTTTATTCTGCAGTATATTACAGTACCCTCCTTTTATAATGTTTGCTATTCAATATAGGAATTATTTTGCAAAGACCCTAAGAATTCTTATAATGCAAGAGACAAAACAGTTCTTTCATCCTAGAAGTGAGACTCTTCCAGTTGATTTATTACTGTAAGGTAATGCTGTAATTCTCCCTTTGGCCTAGTTTGGTGCCTAACACAGAGAATCACCATTTTTCCAGGGGAATTCTTCCATGGTATCACTACAAACTCCTGGTCAAGGAAAGTTAATTGATGGAAATCTCAGTCAGTGTGGAGACCTGTAGAGAGAATATTAAATTATATTCTGAAGGACCTCTCCGAAGTCAGCAGAGCTGTAAAGAAATTTCGGGGGTTTTATTAAAAGGAAGAGTATTAATGGCAAGGCTCCAGGTATTGTCTTACAGAATAATTTTGCTTTTTGAGATGGGTACTGAATAAGAACCTTTTTTAAATACTAAATCACTTATTTTATAGCTAAAAATTTTCTTCTATATCTTATAAAAAGTTTCCTTGAACAATGGTACTTTAAGAACAGACTTGCAGTACAAATACTGGACCTGAACAAGATCAATCCTACATACAGCTTTTGTTAAAGAAACAGTCCTATTTTACTTTATTATGAAACTGAATTTGGTTTTCCATGCCATTATCAATCTACTCACAAAAAGAACTTGGGGGCTAGAAATGTTATTCAGTCTATTAATCCTGTTATTTCATTGCCTAGAAGTGATATCTTATAATATAATCTCCACAATAAATATGGACTAGCACATAAAGTAGGTACTTTTTTAGCCATTTCAGCACTGTTCATCTCCTCCTCTGCTGTAATTCCTACTCTGATATGCTTTGGTACAACAAGGTGATTTCCACATTTTCTGTTATACAGTATTTTGAGCCTTCTGCAGGTAGCAGAACTTCTTCCTGTATTTTCACTTACATCATTTTCTGATTCCTCTACCTTCCTATTTTTCTTTCATGTAGTCAGCAGCCTGTTCTGGAAGCCCTCTTTTACTTCCAGTCTTACCAATAATTATAAAATGCCAGCACTGTTTATATCCTAGCTTTACTCCACTGTACCACATCTAACTGTGTAGTACCAAGGAACTGCCTCACACTGGTTTGTTTCTCTAATACTGATAGAATTCATAGTGGGCCCTCTTAACTGTACTCACATGGATGTAACAGAAAAGTGCTTACCCTCATTTATCTTTGTTTAGTTAAAGCTTAAATTAGACCTTTAAAACTATCTTCTTGATGTTATTTTTTCAATCGAAAGTGATAATTTAAATATTGACATTTTAGATGACACCAACATGTTTTTGTCTTCTGCTGTGGTTAGAATATTTTATTCTATCTGAATGCCTGTCTTAATTTTGTTGGGTTTTTTCTTTCATTTTGCCAAATCCGGAAACGTTTCCTTTTATTTCAAAGTATCTCTATGTTTGTAGTAAATTAAACATTAATCTTCCTCTGCAAATGTCAAGTGATATTTAAATGTTTTTTTGGCAGATAAATGATTATTAATATTAATGCAATAAAATCACAGCTCTTTGTCCTTTCTTTGATATTTAAGAAAAAAAAAAAGAATGTCAAAACAGTTCTGAAAAAGAGAATTCATTGGTCTACCATCCACTCTTCATTAGCCCGAGAGGTAAAGAATTACTGATCTTGTGAGACAATGTGTTTATAGAATCAGAAAGGGTTGAAAATGAATTACTGCATCATTGGTCGAGTGTGTATCACTTCAATGTGAAAATGCCTTGTTAAAGTTCATTTTCATCTAAAGCCCCCTTTTTGTCATTCAAAAAGCTTTAGCACAATGAAAGAGTCTTTGTCACTTTCATAATTAGCCCCTCTTGCACTAAATGAGAATAAAATCTGATCAGAAGTCCATGCGGGCAAGGTCATAAATCAAACAGAAAGCTCCACGAACAGTCCTGTAAGATGTCCAAAGGCACACACAGCTTGGAATTAAAGCACTGTGGTCAGGATCCACTCCCAGAAACACAGCACAAAAAAAGCCCCAATAATATCTGTTTGACAGGCTAAATTTATCTCCATATTCTGTAGCCCTATAAACACATTTTGCTGTTTAGATACAAAAGCAATTTCAGTACCAAGGACGATGCAGAAACAAACAGCTGTTAAAGCACCACCAGAACCATTCACCAACCAAAGTCAAATTAATTTCACTTAATGCTCTCACTTCAAACTGTGGCAGTGAAAACAAAAAAGAAAATAAAACAAACCAAAAAGAAAGAAAGAAAAAAAAAGCCATATATGATAATTGTCATAAAACAGCAACACAACTGTATTAACAGATAAAACTGCTTAGGAAACCAGGTTTAATTTTATACACATAAGTGAGTATACAGCCCAGATCAAGCCTAAAGTGGATTTTATGCAACTTATTTTCATTTTCAGATGGAAGTAAAATGATATTTTGAAAGATGTAATAAAATTCTCAACCTTGGACAGTTATGGCAAGAGTGACAGCACATCACTCTCTCTACTCAGGGGTCATCAGAATACCAACAGGAATCCAAGCCATCAGCATATTCTTTTGCTCCCCATATTAACACAAAGTGAGGATTTCATCAGCAAATTATGCCTAAAACATGGGGAAAGTGGAGGGCAAGGAGAGGGCAAGGTAGGAAATGGAGGGGAAGACTTATAAAGAGGCAATTGGCAATGAAAATACATAGTCTAGAATAGATGTACCTTTTACAATTCCATGTATTATCTTGACATTAAATGCTAATTTAAAATATTCATCAGGTGAAAGTTACTTGTAAAATAGCTACATTGATACAACCATGAATTTTCATGAAAACACACATTTATGCCCATAAAATATACATATATATATATATGTGCAGACATTTGGATATATTTCTACTGTCAAATACATTGCTATGTACAGTAAAAATGTGTAACTTTCTGTTGGGTGCTTTTTGTGTTCTAACAGTATTTTCTCTGCAGAACAAAGCTGTTCAAGCCATGTAAACACCAAGCTACGTTCAAAGTAATGGCCTGCTTGGAGGGCATGGGTTTGTCATAGGCTCCCAAAATTTCAGGTTGCATTAGTTGTGAAACAGTCATAAGTAATATGATCTCATGTATTTAGGAGACACAAAATTGGTCTCCTAAGCAAGTGACTGAAGAGCATCAGTGTGACAAAAAGAGAGGAATGCATTTTCTGAATCCTTGCAGAGTCTCACACTGAAGCTGACTGACAGTAAACTTCCCAAGTTGGCTAAAAAGTGGTCAGGACACAAATGAGTGTTCCCTTGGATACAGCCAACTGCTTGAGTTATGAAAGGAATTTAATTTGCCTTGTTCACCAGACATCCAGCAGTCTAAAAAGTGCAAATTGCAAACTACTGTACAAGCAAACCAAGCCTAGGAACTCTGATGAGAGTATCCAGGCAATTAAAGAAAGAAAATGGATTTAAGATGGATGGGATGAGAATTTGAGTCAGACATATTACTGAAATTGGACTGCCTAGATCTTTTCCTTATAAGTGAGTACTCCAGAAAGCCAATAAAGCTTTTAAACAAAAAGCAGGGGTTTACTATATAATAAACTAGATTAATTGGCTTTTAAATAAAGATATCTCAAAATTACTAAGTAAGAAGGAACAAAAATCAAAACAGACCTCATCTGCCCACAGTGGTCTTGCAAGAAGATACTAATCCTACAATTGCCTTTAGTTTCCTACTCAGTGAACTTGCTAGAATTGCAACAAGTTCCAGATAGACTCCAGTGGATCCCCAGGAAAATGCTGTTACCTCTACAGCCAACCTGGTATCTATTCCTTGTATTTCTCAAAAGTTTCCCAGCTTCCAGGTTCTCCAGAATCCCTGCTTGCTGCACCCTCATCCTCACCCTCCTGCCTGTGCCACTTTGTCTTCTGAAAGCATCTCACTTCTGAGCAGGCTCAGCAACTCTCATGGAAAGCAAAATCTTCCCTCCCTCTAGAATCTTCCCTTCCCACTTTACTCTGTCATCCCTCTTTTGACAGGGCACACATGAAAAAAATCCTGTCTCTTTTCGTGGCTTTACAGAAAACTTAATCACATTAACATTTTTAAAGACACCTCCAAAACTCTGATCCTCCCCAGCATCTCCTGTATCCACATGGGGACAATTCAAGTGCTGCAGTCAACCAAATAACTCACTACTTGGTAGATCCTTCGCAGCATGCCCTAAGTATTCAAATCCTTCACACCTCCTCATGAAAGGAAGAGAGGATACCAAAGAAGAGCCTTTGGAACCAAGGATTTCAGGTCTTCCCTTTTCCCCCAGGCCAAAAATATCTCTTACTTTCTCCTTTACTTTTTCTGTTACTTTTCACCTTTATATTCAACACACAAAACCCAGAGGAAACTATGACTTCAAAAGTCCTGTGAAATATGACTATCCCAGTTCTTAACCAAATGCTGCTGCTACAGTGGAAAAAAAAACCCAAAAGCCCAGCACCTCTGCCAGCTGAGTTAACATAAGAAATGTCTTTCTGACTGTCAAACTTGGGAATTGCTGGAAGTGAAACATTTTTAAGCCATAGCTCTTCATATTGCAGTTATATTAGCAGGAAACTGATAGGAGCCAGAGCACCCACAGGAGAAGGGCTACATCCATGAAATAGGGGCAAGTAAGCCCCTTTCTTGCTGGGCTAACAGACAAGCCAGAGCTGCTGGAAGAGGTAGTGTGGCCTCTCAATTCATAGGCATCTTCTCTGCTTCTTTTTCTGATTCTTTCTGCAGGTCTGATCTCCATCCATCTGCTAAGACACGTAGCACTTGCTCTGAGAGATACCAGTTTGCTCCTAGTGAGGAGGCCCACACTCTTAACCCTTCAGTAGATCTTCAGCTGAGATGCCTGGATCTTTGTAATGTTTATTCTGCATTAAGAAAGAAACCAAAAGACAAGAGCAGACCAATTATTCTCACATGACTCGTGTCTATATCTGGCTTAAGTGCAGGGTAGAGTCAAAGGGATATTTGAGTCAATAAGCAATTTGCAAAACCTTGGATGGGGAACTAAGAGGGACATTTGGGCTATATAAAGGAATGGTCTGCAGAGATGTTCCTATACTGATGGACAAAGTCAATCACATCACATAATGACTTCTGCTCTTCTAATAATTCTGTGATCCCAAAAACTTCTGGCCTAAGAATATGCTCAGTTTAGCTTGATTTAAGATTCTAATTGCGTGGATTAAAATGAAATTTTCTTTTATCTGACTGTTTCTCCAAATTAATTCCAACTAGGTTTCTATTTGGTAGGACAATATTCTTCAAAGAAGAGAGAATAAAAATAAAAAAGAAATACACAGATTTTCAAAACATATAAGATCTTCACATAAGTTATTTCAGGAAATCAGGAAACAAATCAGGTTTGTAAATGCAATTAGTACTTAAATCATGATACAGTGATTCTTGATTGCATTACTGTTTCTGATGGACACAAAATGACCTTGGTCAAATATATAATATAGTTCAAATGTTGCTTTTGAGCCTTAAAAGGCAGTGACATACACACATATTTAGGAGTGTTATTTCTATTCAAAATTAGTCTTCCTAGATTTCTAAATGCAGGTGCCATTTTACCTCCATTTATGTCAGAACCTAAAGAGGTATCAAAGCTTTTCAATTAAAAATGACAACCAAATACACTACTTTTCTTATATACTGCATTGTACTTCTCACAGTACACCCTGTCATGAATCCATAGCAAGGCCATATTGTACAAAAATCTAGTCTTAAAAACAATTCTTTGCTCTGATATAAGAAACTGGTGGGATATTAATATGTTGTTTAGCACATAGAGAGTATTAACTATAAGGTAAAAGGGTTAATAAAATTTACTTCTTCAAAGACATCCAAGATTAATTTCAAATTTGAGTTTGAATCTATATGCACGCACTCTACAACACGTTCATTACAATATACACAAATCTTTTTGTCTATTAAATGCATTCCATTTATTTCATTATGGAACATTGTGTAAGCAGTTGCATAACAGAACAATTATCACCTTAAGTAATTATTTGTGAATTCTAATTTTAATAATATTCTAATTTTTTAACTGTTATAATACATGGCTCTTTAATTGATTTACTTAGAAATAAAAAACGTGGATATTTAATGCCTGAGTAGAACAATTTTTCACCAAGAGTGAAGTACTTTTACATAACAGCTGTATTAGCATATGTCCCTAGCTTTACTCACAAAGACACACTTTTCAAAAAACTGGCTTTTCAAAAGCCAGCCTTCAAAACCAGGAACTTATAAAGCCTTTGTATTTTTATGTTTTTACCATCCTGATGTGAAAACATTACCTCTGTGACTGAATGATGACTTTCTGTCACACTGCTGATGTGCAAGGGAGTCAGCAACAGAAGGATCTTTTGCTTTTGAGCATCCCAGATTCACAAGAAAAAGGGCAGTCCTGCTGCCCACTCTGAGGATGGGAATGGGCTATAATCTGTGAGCCTCAGATCTCTGAACTATGAAATGAAAACAAGAGCAGCTTGTAAAGCACACAGTGACGGATAAAAAATGATAAGCATGAGCTAGTATTAAGTAGGTGAAATTTCTAAAGTGAAAATAAAATTAGAGGTCTTGGAAGTCATGTATTCATGTCTTAGAGAAGTATCTACAAGTCATAATGATTGCTGTGCTACAGACATACTGGACAGACACATTTAAATGAACTTGATTGTAATCCCTCAGAATGTTCATATTTTCATGCCACATAATCAGTTATCTTGCTTCCAGCACTCACTCTTCCTGCCCTCTGGCCCAATGAATAACAACATTTTCCCAATTGCCATATGACTTAATTCACAGAAAGGTTGTGACATGACCCAAACCAAGAGAAATAATAGTTGTGCAGAAATTTTCTCCTCATTTCTGCCCTGGACCAAGTGCTGAAGATTTGGCATCTTTCAACGTAGATCCCCTGTGCTGAAGTTTTTGGTAAGAAATGACTCCTGTCTGAAAGAACATTCAGATTGATTAATGACAAATAATCTCCAAGCATCAGGACAACAGTTCCATTAAATAAATTTAATGAATAAAAAACTTATTAAAAGAAGGAAAAGAAGGAAAGAAAAGAAAGAAAAGGAGGGAAGGGAGAGAAAGGAAAGAAAGGAAAGAAGGGAAAGAAAGGAAAGGAAAGAAAGGAAAGGAAGGAAAGGAATTAAAAAATCTTTCAAGAAAGAAGAATGGGGATATTTGCAGAGGAAATGACACGAAAATGGGAAACCATGTCTGAAATAAAAAGAAAAAAAACGTTTACTGATGAAAATGCAAAATGCAAATGCAAATATGAGAGAATGAATAAATGGATCACTACATCCAAAAGGATAAAGTAGAGCACACAGATGGGAATAATGAAAAACAAAACAGATGCTGATGGGAGGCCACTAACATAGAGTCCTAGAGATGAGGATAACAAGGTTTAATTTGATATTGCATTCAATGTACAGGCTCAAGAAGTGGGGGTCAGCAGTCTCTCAACATACAGAAGATACTTCAGCAGTAACATTTACAAAAATGCAGAGAGGAAAGGCAAATAGCAGGCAGGATTAACACTGTGATAATCAAGCAAGAGGATGACAAGTGTTTGGGGGAAGTGAGAACGGATCAGGCCTGGAGCTACTGAAACAGAACCACGGGAAATACATGCAGCAATCACCAAAAGTCAAGTTGCAAGTTGCTATCATTTAGTTTCCAGATGAAAGCATAATTATAACACTGCTGTTCCTTTCCATCTCTTAGCTGAAATGTTTGGTAAGGAGCAACAGCTACAATGCCTTCTGGAGGAAGAAGTGCACCAGCTCCACCACTTCACCCAGCTCAGCCACACATGAGCTGCTCCTGGTGTTCTGACAGCAAGGTACCTGCACCAGGACACAACTCAGCCTGAGCTGAACATCTCAGGGTTTATTCAGTCTCAAGACATTTAGGGCTGTGCTAACATTGTCGTGCAAATCTAATCTGACTGTGCCTACACAAGTGGCAGGCAGCTCCCTGCAGTTATATGGGCATTTTGTGTGATTGCTAGAGCACTGGAGATACTTCATTATACAGCTTAACAGGGATGGGAAAGATATATGTAAAGTATTATATAAATGAAACAGAATATAAGTGCAGAAAAACTGCAAATAAAAAAGACAAAACAGGAACACAAATGCAAAAAAAAAAAAAATTATTAGCCAATCATTTCAGAACTCACTGTGAACATAATTTCTTAAGCTGAACACCAAAATACTGAAAAGAAAAAATAGCTAGATGGATTATTCCCTAGCTCTGTATCTTTTTATATTATTTATTGCATTACTGAAAATTACTTTCAAAGTTTTTCACATCAGAAATTTGACATTCATTTACATTCTTGGAAAAGGCTACTAAAAATGAATTATTCATCCCATAGTACATTAGCAACGATAAACATTCAAAACCAATTTTTAAAAAACAGAATAAATCATAATTCTTACCAACAAAAAGTTATCTTACAATTTCAGATGATCAAATAAGAGATGTGATTCTAACAGAAATTGTTAGAATATAGTAATAATCCTTAATATATTGTGGCAATTTACCTTCACATTATGCTATTTTAGCAGATCCTGGAATTCCAGTAGCCCTCTAAAGTGATAAGATATAGTTTGTTCCCAGTTTGTTTTCAGAAATACAAACACTAAATCAAAATTAGCATGCTAAAGGCTGAACCTAGAAGGCAATTAGGCTACTAAACAGAATCAATAAATGCAAAATGAAGCTCTGCATGCATCCAAAATAATGTGCTTCCCACCTAATAACTTGAATCCAAATTCCTGCTAGGCTGAGCGAAATATTCTAATATATTTTCTCCTAAAATCAGTTAGTATCAGCCTGAGACTAAAATACTTTTACTTTATGCAGAAACACCTCTTTTGAAGTATATGTTTCAACAAGCATTTTTTCAAAAGCACAGACCATTGTGTATCTCAGTGTTTTGTCTCTTCTTCCATTGCAGTGGCAGCTTAAACAAGTAGAGAACTTAATTTGGCTTGTTAGCTTTGGAACAGCAGGCAGTTGAGAATTTTAAAACCATTTAGAGAACAGCAACAATCTGAATCTCTCCAAAGTGCATTCTATTTTCAAGAATAATAATTTCAAAAATGGTGGCAATCTTCTAAGTGATTTCTAAGGGATCTCTGGAGACTATCTAGTCCACCCACCCTGCTCAGAGCAGGGTAAGCAAGAGGAGGTTGCTCTCTACTGGGTCTACTCAGGTTTTGAGTATCTCCATGGATGGAAACTCCATAGCCCCTCTGGGCAGCCTGTTTCAGTGCCTCCAACTCGTTAAAGGAAAAAAATAAAAAAATAAAAAAGATCATAAAAAGGTATTCATTTACCTGGAGCAGAGAAGCAAATAAAAGTAATATTGTTCTCCCAGCTAGTGCTACCTAAGCCAGGCAGAGAGCAAATCAGCAGCACCACATGTTGCATGTCACCCTGCAGGGCATCTGAGCCAGCATCCTTTTGAGTGCAGGACCTGATGTGAACATTTCAAATGTATTTTCTCTGCTTCAGTCCCTTTCCTTCTGTTCCGTTATCCTTTATAACACCACAAATTGATCAAATCTAGTAGATATAATACAAGCTATGTGATTCCCTAAATTTCATTCATCATTTGGTTCATATGAAACTGATGCAAAGCACTCAGCATTTCTCAGCCATTTGGCACTCATTTCACACAGCTAAATGTACAACAAAAAGTGCTGGGCAGTCAAGAACCACACCTTTTGTGCTGCTATCTTCTGCAAAACGGGGGTAATATTACAGGTTATTGAACTAACTGAACAAAATACCATTATTTAGTCTAGCAGAATACTTTGACCTTCTCCCAAATGAAAATAAGGCCTTTACAATACCTCTTAGCCCCAAAATATCTCCTATTCTGATGCCACTTTATCTTTTATTCTGGGTTCAGCCATTCCTTCTGATAACCTATATAGCACCATCTGCATAAGCTGAGTAAAGAACACTTTTGTTTTTCTTCTGGTTCTGAATGGCTCTGATTAAAAAAGACAAAGAGTTTAAGGATCTAAACAAGACAGTTGAAGGCAGAGAACCAGTCCAGGAAAATAGCAAAGAGAAGTATCCCTAACAAAATAAACAATGCCAAGATTTTTCCACTGGCACTGCTCTTCATTGTATTTTGTCCAGGTTTGAGAGACCAGAAAGATGAAATTCTGGAAGGGTTGTTGGAAGGGCTTTGAAAAGCTCAAAATCTGATAAAAATCTAAGGTAAAGTTATGGTCTACACTGTACCCATCACAGGAGATTGAACCAGACCTACTAGTCACTGAAAACTAACACAATTTTCTGTTTTAAGACACAGTTATTCAAAGCATTTATTTTTTCACTCAGTAACTGAGGAATAGGTCACCTGTTACTCTATGGAATAAGTACAGATTTATTTAAATTATGGGCCTTTTACATAATAAGAACTTTGCACCTTCTCATCAGTGACTTCCAGTGTTTTTATAGAAATGTTCAGGTAAGGCACAAACTCAGCTGGATTTTTTTCTTCTTGCTTTCAACTATCACAGGCCTCTGTTGTGCCACGATGTATACATACCTCTATACATTGATGAGTGATTAACTGATGTCACATTCATGTTCATATTAACATGTGCAGTGTGAAATAAACACAGCTGCATTTATGTCAATGATTTTATATTCAAATATATCTGATTATGCTGAAATAAACACAGCTGCATTTATTTCAGTGATTGTACATTCAGATAAGGATATTTGTTCAGTGTAATGTAATGTTCCTTCTCACTGGCAGGGACATTGCTATTCTTTCTTGTATTTCCCTCTATCATTTTTCCAGATGGAAAATTTTGAACAGAGCCAGAAAAATGGAAAGTGGGAAATTGGATTCAGAACCTGATATATCTGAAAATCCTTCTGCTCATTCCTTAAAAATTCCTTAAAAAATTTTTCATCAGGTATCTTTGTTGTTCAATATTTCTTTTAATTCCTTCTCTGTCAAAAAGCAAGCTTGCAAAAATCCCACAAAAATTGAAAGTCTGATGGAAATTTAAGTACCAGGAATGTACAGTGTCAAATCTTAAGAATGGTTCTGCATCAGGTGTGTTTCTGGACAAGTGCTGTTAACATGAGCATACCATCTTCAACCACCATCTTGCTCAGAAAATTACTTTGAATGGAAACATTAAGTGTAAGATTTTCCTTCCTATTATCTGATGAAATTATAGTTTTGCATTATGTCAACTTTGGCTTGTAACTATAACCTGTAATCTAAATTTAGAAAATAATAAAAATTATCATATGGCTGAAAGTGATCAATTAATCAAAGTGAACAATTTAACCAGATGTATCTGTCAGAAGAGATTCTGGTCTAGCCCAGTAACCACCAGAAATTAATTCCTAGAGAAGAGCGTGGGGAGAAAAGCAATCATTTGAAGAAAATTCCTCTGAATAATTCCTTAATTTACAATGTACAGTTTGTGAACCTTCTGAGCCAGAGATGGTGTCAGTGTTTAGCAGCTCTCAAGAAATTTTGCTTCTCTGGTCTTGTCAAATGTGCTTTTTTCCCTTGAAAGCATGACACATGCAAACTTTTAGCACATGCAGAATCCTGCAAGAAGCTTCACAGCTCAATTAAACAACGGGTGAGGAACCTTTCTTTGCTTTCAACATGTTAACTGCTAGATTCATTTGATGGCACTTCAGTTTTGTATAGAGAGAACTGACAGGGAACCACTGTTTCCTATTCACTGGCATTTTGACTAAGAATCATGATTTTACAGACCTCTAATATATTCTTCCTCTGTTGTGTCTTTTCCAGAGTAAGAATTCCTAGGCTATATGGTTGTTCCTCGTGGGGAGGCTGTTGAACACCTGATCTAACATACAGCTATCCAATCGAAAATGCTTCTTCTTCCATCTCCAATTGCTTACTCCAGGCACCCTAAGGTCAGTCAAACAGCAAATGAACATGGGTGCTGATATTCTAGCTGAGAAGATGCAAACCTGTGGGAAGAGGCAGGAGGGAAAGGCAAGGTCTTGAAGAAGGCGGCATGAGAATCAGAAGGTGAACCGACTGTGAAAGTTACAACCAGCAGACCAACTACAGTTAGCATCCTGATTCTTTACTAATGCTATTATACTCCTTGCATTGTCATTAGCTCCAGAAGTCACCCATATCCATTTCCCACAAATTAAGCTACATGACTAATCCTGCATTTCTTCACTGCTTTCACATCACCACGAAGCACTCCCCCATTCGTAAAAACGTCTTCCATACCATATTCTGTTTAGATATTTTAAAGGTTAATATTTAGTTCCATTTGCAGTGCTGACCTAGCAAGAAAGAAATTAATTTGGCATTACAGCAGTAACATCAATTTCCCATGTAACTTTAGTAATGCATTTACTGGAAAGAGATTAATATCAATTCCATAAATCATTCACATGCTTTTTCCGGAGTTTGAGACATCTGAGTAATGTCATATATGTTAACTGATATCACTTTGTGCATGCTACATCCATTAGGCTATGCTTAGGGTCATCATTTAAAAAAAAAAAAAAAAAAAAAAAATTCAAATCAATCTTTTGTTCTTAATTTTTTTGTGATTTCTCTGTTGCAGTAAACCAAAGTTATCGAACTCTCGTAGAATAACACTGCTCTGAGCTGGGAACAGATCTTTTCAGAACAGGGAAACATTTGTTGAATTATCCCCACTGGCATAAATTACTGTCAACAAATAAGGAAATAACTAAAATAAAGTGTTTTGTTAATCAGACACACCTCAGTGCCACAAAAGGAGGCAGAAAAGAGACATCATTGCTGAAAAAATATATTGACTTTTGTTTGTTTTGTTTCTACGTTGCATATGAGCACTGTCACAGAAGTAAAAGCCAAAAGATCCCACCTGACATAGTGATTCTAGCAATATTATAATGTAGGAAATTCAGAGTAACAACCAGGTTTATGCTTCAAAACAGTTTAGTCTGCTACTAGGAGTGTTTATTCTGGAAGCAAGTAGCTTTAAACAGCTTTTACCCTTTTTATTTCTATATAATGTTGCCATTTGTCTGTATTGCTTTCTTCCTGCCCTAGGATATCACAGCAGTGCGCTGAAATCAAGGTGAAGAATGTATTTCTCTTCACCTCAATGCAAACACATCAAGGATCAGCTTGCTGAACTGTTTTGGAAGGATGTTACCATGGTATAGTAGGTAGCCAAAATGCAACTGTTACCTGGAGTGGGTTTCAATTTGCCTTTGAACAAAATGCCAACAGGATCATCTTCTGTATTGTCTTAGTTTCCATTTTTAACTTTTTTACAAACAAAAATGTCCATTTCAGAAAATGTTTTGCAACTCAGATTTTACAGTATTTTATTAATCACAAGTAATCTTGCCTAATTTTACATGTCTAAAGTTACAAGCAAGCAGGTTGCTTGTAACATAGGTTGCTTGTACACCCCAAAGGGCAATCCATCCTATATTATCTTTGCTTTTTTGTTCCAGTGATACCTTCATGGTAAAGCTCAGTGGCCTATTTTATGCCTGTAAGTGGTTACAATGAGATCAGCAGAATTACAATCACTTACTGCAATTTTGAGTGTTGTGCAAAGTGTTTTATAAGTACATAACCCTATTTTTGAAATATAGGAAGATATTTAAAACCTTAACAAAGATTATATGAGGGTACTTCTCAGTCACATGAGATCTCCTCACAAATGGTATATCTTAACTTTTTCTGAACTAATATCACTTGGAATCCATCAGCATTGAATTTTTTAATCAGGTTTCTAATACCAAATATTTTATAAACCCACTGTAGGATAAGACACACTAATGTGTGTCCAACATTTTCATTGCAAGGTGGTGGCATGACTGTCAACATAATAATATGAGGTCTACAGTAATTGAGATGTAATCTAAAATTTAAAAACCTTTAATGACAACCTTTAGAACATAAACAACAATATACAAATTAGCCAATCATAACATTTTTTCATGAAAAAATAAGAATTCATCCACAGGATAGAAGACTTAATGACTCTTGGCGGAGTTCCACTTTTTGGTTGAAATGAGAATAAAAGCAGACGGCAGCCTCATTTCTAATTTCACGAAACACAATATTTTTTAACACTTAAACAGCATTATTTTTTACTAACAGGCCAAAATATGTATTTCCAAAACCTTATAAAAAGCCCCTGTGCAAACGCTGAGATTTACAAACCTCTGTGAGCCAACGCTGTTCCTTCAGTCCTCAGAAGTAATGACAAAAACAAGCAATGTCAGCCACAAGCAGCAGCAACAGTTCAGCTGACACTCTACTAAGGGTTGGTTTGGTATCACTACCATAAAAATCCTGGCCTCTTTTTTAAGGATTGAGACATTTGCTTTCTGTTTTCTTTGACCACTTTGCAAAATACATGTGAAAGGCTTTGCGTGTAATATCATGTAAAATTAATAAATTAAATAATTGTTACCTCATGCAGAAGGAAATCTACAACTGCAGTAGCTTTGCTTCTGCATGAGGTAACAACTATTTAATTATTATGTTACATAAGTTATGTCAGCTCCCAGGAAAAAAAAAAAAAAAATTAAAAAAAATGTTTTCCAGCACTGGAGCTATCATCTCCAAAAAGATGTTACAGGAAAAACTGACTAAGCAAATAAAAACAAACCTAAGCCACAACACAGAAAAGGCCAAACTGATGCCATCAGAAATAACATCCACTAAGCCAACCCAAGACAGCAGGGCTACAAAGTGGCTGAACTCAACTTTAAAGTCATTCAGATCCAAACAGAATAAAATGGCTGAAATACCAGTTCAGCAATTTGTAGATGGCAGATTCCCTGAAGAACATTTTTACATCTAAATCTGGGCCTGACTCACTCAGCAAGGGCTTTGTACAGGCAGAATGAATCCACCCTTTTCCCTGAAGCACTGTATTCTGCAAAATTCCAAGTTTTGCCAGAACAGATAGGATGAGAGGTGAACATTGGTACAGGACTGCCTTGCAGCTAAACTGAAAATGTGTTAATAATTTAATGCACCAATGAATAATAGGAAAATGTATACATTTCAAATGTGACATTTATTTCCTTTAAATTGGTTCTATGCATATATAACTGCTTCAGTTCTTCCCAGAAATTAGCTCATGTTTCTTGTGCAAGCTGATGTTACCCAAAAGTTATTGCAATATGCAAGAAATCAGAATTTTCACCGGTCTCTTTTATGTTAATGATAAATTCATGTGAAAATGTTGTTTTTGTCAAATATATTCCTAAATATTAAGAAAAATAACAAGGAAGATTCCAACTAGAACACTAGCTTGAACTATGGGAAAGAGGCATAATTCCAATTCCTGTAATACTGGCAAGCTGGTAATTCTCTCTCTCCTTCACTGCTCTGTCTGTCATTTATAATACAAAGGGTTCAACCACCATTCTGCATTTGCAATGCCTGTATTTATTTTACAGCAATGATTCTTTCACTTTTATTGCATTCATTAAAGGTAAGTTTAGTGCAAGCTACAAACTGGTTAGGTAGCTCTTCTCAAAGCATCTAGACAGTTTAAGGGATCATAAACTTTATAGAAGCCAACAGTGCCATGCTATTGTGACAAAGGCTGGACTGTCACATCGTGGAAGTAAAGAGATTAAGAGGCATGGCATGTACTAAACTCTGTGTAATAGCACCAGCTTCCTTGAGTATCATGTTCACCTGGGACCACTGCCTGTCAAGAAAGACATGGAACAGCTGGAGAAAGATCAGAAGAAATAAAAAATTACAGAAAAGTTGGAAAATGTGACAATTAAGGAACAACTGAAAAAAAAAAAAAAAAAGCAGTTAGCTAACCTGAAGAGGGCAAGGCCAAGGAAAGATATGACAGCAGTTTTCCCTTAAGTCAAATAAGAAAGGAATGATCTGCTTTCTGTGAGTATAGGGCTGGGCAAGAATTAATGCATTTTTGGTAAGAACATTTATAACCAGCAGGAAAATGTTTTTCATATTGAGCAAATTGCAGCATTAGAATGGATTGCTTGCTTTCTCATTGAAACTTTGCTCACTGAAAGTCAGTGAAAAGGGCAGACAAATATCTTTCAGGAATAGCAAAAAATAATATCTTTTGTCTCCCAACAACAGAATGGACTTAAAAGAAATCTCAATGCCCAATTCTATTTTTTATGATTTTTTTGAAAGCAAGGCACCTCAAAACAGCAAACTAAACATGGGCTTTCAGACTACCTAAAAACACACCTCTCTGTCTCAAACAAATTCATACCTGTCAACACTATTTAATACAATAATGACTGTCATTACCAAATAGCATCTGAAGTATTTTTAAAAACACATAACCATTGTCTGAACCTTCAGACATACCTTAAAAACAAGATACTCTTTATTAATCACTGCATCATTTATACCTTCTACATAATGCAATCAAATTATTTAAATAACCCAATATTTATCTAAGAACTGGCAGCCCAAGGTACATAACTTCATAAAACAGTAATTTTACAAGACACTGGAGCAGTTTTGCCATTACCAGCACCTCTCACATAAACCATGCTAAAAACTATTGTTTATCCTTCCAAATGCCTTTTGTACAGCCAGTTTTTAACAGTGTTCTGTAGGTCTGTAGGCCACTAATAATACAATTAAAAATCTGGAGACACAAAAATACAAATTATAGCTATTCGTCTTTAGTTATTTACCTACAATAACTCTTGTAAAAATTATTTCTCTTTCAATATGCAGTACCTACCAAAAGTTATTTTTTTCTTTCTTGACAACAGAGGCAGAAGCTTCATTAGCTTCTGTAGTATAGAATTAGGCCACAAGAAATAGAAAGAAATTTATTTCAAGACAGCACATACATGTTTGTAAAATCTTCTGACTATGCAAGGGAGGGCTTGGCACTGTATGAGGAACTACCCCAGAAAACTTACAAATTAAATTTTTAAATAACATTTTTTTAATACTACTACTATTTTTTTAATCTTTGGTTAGCAGTCCACAAATACTGTATATGATAACAGTACAAAAATCAGTTATTTATCTACCTGTGGTAAAAGATAGACCTGATGAAATCTACATTGTATGTAAGGACAAATTTCACAACCCTTTTTTACCTTTGAACATTTGATTTTATGTGGTACTCAGACAGAAGTGAATCACTGAGGTCAGCAGTATTTAATGCAAGACATGTCTAGAATTAAGACAGTTTTTATAAATCTGGATTATATACTTAAAAGTGTTAATATATTGACAACTCTGTAACAAGAAATTATGCTGAAAAGAACACACTTACCACTTTCAAAACAGGCATCAAATATAAGATGTCCTTTTTTAGGCTGTCCACAATAACCAGCTGGGAGAACAATGTACTTGCTCACATTCCCTCCTATGATTTCATCACCTGCAATGGCATTACCTGTTGCAGTAAAAAACAAAACAAAACAAAAGGCATGAGCATAAGCCATAAAAATATTTAAAAACTAAAAGGGATATTCCCCCATGGTTTTCCACACAACATGAAATTTGCACCATATAACCCCCCCACACTATTAAATTAATCCTTTCTTTTCAAAGTTTATTTTAGAATTTGGATGTAATATTACCATCATATGCTAAAGCTTCTCTAAGTAACAAACCACAGAGCCTGGTTCCTTCCACATCCATGGCCTGTGGATGCAATATGCAATAGGCTGAGGTCCAACTGGATCCACTTCTTTTGGCTGGAGCTCTCCAAAACATACATTCTGCACGGATTCCACAGAACTGAACTCCTCAGCAGCATCTTCCCCACTATCCCTTTAATGGGATCATTTTCTCTGCCTATTTTAATGCATCTTAAATGAACTTAGAACCTTTCAGACTGTTAAATCCCACATCTATTTGAAATTTGAAAATTATTAGAAGGGAGAGACATACACCCATGAAGGCATTATTTGATTATTTGAGCCTTGCTTGAATAGGAAAAAAAAATTCAGAAAAAGAACTTTAATAAAGAAAAAAAAAATGTGGGGTTTAATTCTTAATAAAATATACAAGGGCATAAACTGTCCTTCCAGTGAAATTATGTTGTTGTTGTTTTTTTGCAGTATGCAAAAAAATCCTTTCCAGATAGGATGGATGGAACAACACAGTGGATTTTTTTCCCTTGAGAAATGTACAAGTAAGTAAGTTAATATTTGCATATTATATTGCATATTAAAATTATATTATATTGAGAAAAAATCCCTAACAAATAACTGTACATTCTGCTGACACTGGCTCAACATTTTTTTCACTATTTACTGTCTGGACAAGACATTTAACAATAGAAAAACTATTTTCTGTGTTACAAAAAACTAGAAGAAATGTCTATGCCTTCAAGTGCAGAAGGCATGTGATAGAATAATGGGATGATAATATCTTATTTCACCCTGATAAATAGGGCTACTAAGGCTTTCAGAAATAGACTTTTGGTCTGTTCTGATTTTTTGACATTTAAATGGGTTACAGGAGATGATGAATGTGACATAAAGCTCAATTTGTTTTATTTTTATATTGAAAACTATTTCACACAAATGTTACAAGCAATTCATACTGGCCTTGAGTGATGAAAACAGCTTATTAATTAAAACTGACCTTTCCATACATAAATGTATTCCACCTCTTGAGGCAAAACACCTCAGCTGAGGTAACAAATTACGTATTAGTGACACCACAGTTAAAGGGTCTGTCAGGCTTTCTGTTATATACCCATATTTTTAGAGGTATATAAATTCCACAATAAAATATATGTATATCCAGGTCAACACTTGGCATATAAATCCCTGGTCTTCCCAGAGAAAAAAATTGAAACTTACACTCTTTGAGAAGTACTACAATAGAACAAAGATTAATTTAGACCTTTTCATTCTTTATCATAATCCAAAAAGTTATTATTTCCAGAAGTTTAATGTCTAAAGATATTAAATGATGCGTGCTATTATTTTTTAGCAAAATTATTGTTTGCAACCTTGAAGTTATTTGTTTTAGACTGAATAATAACCCAGAAACAGCAATCTGCAGCGTTTAAACCCCTTTCTTTAAAAGTAAAATTGCAATTTATGTTATTTTTAGCTAGATTTTTTTTACCAGCATGCTGATACAATTTGCTTAAAGGCTGGTAACACCAGAGGCACACTTAGGCCTAGATGGGCCATCTGTGTATCTGTCTGGCCATGATCTTGATCCCCTCGCAGCTCACACCCTATAATTCAGAACAGCAGCTGCAAGAAAATTGTACCCTCAGTTTCAGTTCAGTGCCACTTTGATTGAGAGACCCCATGTACCTGCTGCAGACAGTCAAGTCAATCTTTTGTAACCCAGCTCAGGGAATCAAGGCTACAAAGAAATTTTCAGAGAAAACCTGCAGATCTCCCCCACGAATGCATGAGCTGCCAGGGAGCAAAGCAAGAGAACAGGAGGCAGAGAATCAGCTGAGCCAGAGCATTAAGACTGAACTCCTGTGGAAGTCTTTGCTAAAATAATCAGCTTCTTGTGATGCTTACAGAACAGATGGGAAACACTGTTTAGATGAAGAAAGTAGAGAAGATTACATTCATAATACTGCCACCACAAGACAGTGTGGGAAAAGCAAGCAGAGGACAGAGCTACCTCCCCCTTTCCCCCTGACATACCATAGTATCTGCCAATGGAGTCTCTACGTGGTGCAGAAGGAAGCTGTCAAGTAACTGTGTCCTAGCAAAAAGTTTCCAACTGCTTCTCCTGGCCTTGTGTAGCCACTCAGGAAAGAGAATAAAAATCATCAAACAGTCTGTAAGTCACAGGCTTTTAATAATATTAATCTCTCCTTGCACATTCTTTATTACACAGCACTGTGAAAATTCAGAAATTACAGTTGTTATATTGTGAGTTACCCTCAGTGAAGCTCTAAACATACAAAACTGCATGAACACTATGTTATGATATAGCACAAGAGCATCGTGTCCCTTCTGGCATGTTCTCCTTGGGTGATAAAGAGAAGGGCAGACTGCTGGCCAGAACTGAGCCTGCATGGCTGTGTGATGGGATGAGAAACCACAGCTCCATGCTTGGCTGTTCAGCATCATCTCCAAAGCAAAGGGATTGCTGTGCTGGGCCCTAAATCCTCTGGCCAAGAAAGAGCTGCTGTCCTCACAGCTGGGGAGCCCTCAGTTAATTCTTCTGACCAAAGGCAACGCCAGAGGCAGGGCAGGGAAATTGTCCTGCAAGCTGAAACACACTGAATGGGGAAGAGGAGCATTAACTGAAGTACATCCACGTTACATTTAAGGAAATCGGATTCTCCTTTGGAAAAAAAAAATGTTAGAGAAGACAAGCAAAGGCAAAAGTAACTTAGTAAAGAATTTTTTTCAGCCTGCAGGTCTTATTTTGTCAATTATTTTCCTGATAGGTTGCAAGACATAGCTATTTTATTCTAACTCTTTACAGCTTAAACTCCTGGGGTCTCCAGCAAATCCCTAGGATTTACTTTTACCAGAGTGTTAAACTTTAATGGTAATTTTCTATGAGGTATAAAATGTGTAGGTGTCTGAAATCTCTGTAAGTATGTAAGAATTTAAAATAAAGCCCAGACAGAGACTTATTTTATCAACACTCATCACTATGGGTACATGGATATATTTCACATCAAGCTAGTGAAAAATGAATAGAATCAATTACAGGGGACTGGGATCAGAAGAAGAGTTTGGAAACACTCAGAACTTCTTGCTGTTCTTAAGTCCAAAGGGCAAAGCCAACACTTTTTTCATTGAGGCAACAATTCAAAAAGTATTAGCTGCAGTAAACATCATGTAAATTCAGACAGACTTTCTTTAAAAACTGCAGTTTCTAGAGGAAGCTACATCTTTAGTAAATAATAGTTACTCTTTGAATTAGGTACACAATGAGTTCAGCTTCCAGCTGTGACAAACTTTGGAATCTATGGAGCTGGCAGCCAGCAGCTACCCTCATGCTACATTAGGTAGGAGAGCACAGCTGCATTAAAACAGACACAGAAAAATATTAAGCAAATTTGCCTAGAAAACCTGCATCATTCTTGTATGATAAGACTTATTACCTGACGAGGATAGCCAATTAGAAAGGAAAGGTAACATGAACAAATGCAATAACTGCAAGTGAAATTTGCTGACTTGGTTTTTTAAATATTAAAAATATCATTGAGATGCCTCTCATCTGGTTACAGGATTCTTGTTTTAGAAAAAAATTAGGATAGATTTTGATACTGAAAACTTCTATGGTGCAAAGATCTAATAGCCAGATTCCCATCATCCAAGGTCCAAGGAAAGTTCCCAGGCATCCTAACAAAGAGTTTCATCAGCCTTGAGGAGTTTTGTTATTGTAAATCCACATAGAGAAATTAATGTGAACTCTCAGGTCTGTGAAAGCAAAATTAATCCAGAAGACCAACAGCAACTCCTATTAGCTCCTAGTCTCTGGATGAATATTGCTCAACCCAAATTTTGGGCAAGTAACACTTAGAGAGGATATGCCAATAACAGTGTCTTCTCCAGCAATCAGAAAACTGCAAATAGTTCTGCAAATAGTCATTAAATTCTTTTATGACTGCATTTGTAGGAATCTGTAGTCTTAATAGCTGATTACGTTCTCCCATTCTTTGATTTATTTTTTTTTTACATAAAAACTTTTATGTCATTGTCCTTAGGCTTCAGCAACACTGATACTCAGGAAGACTTGTTTTTTTCTGTTGTCAGCTATGAATATCAAATCCTAAAAATCTAAAAGTTCTAAAAATCCAACAGGCAGCTGCAGGCAGGAACTTGGAATTCCAGTTCCTCTAGATTAAAGAATGATAAGAAAAATAAGAAAACACAACCCTCGTTCTGATCTTCACAGAAAGTAGAAGACTTTCTGCAACAAAGACTGGACATGACCCTGAGAATCTAAACATACTGCAGAGAATGCTGTCAGCCTGGAAAGTACTTCATTCACAGACACTGTGATCTGAAAACAAATTGGAAGAAATTATGTTAAAACTACAAATCCCAGGATTGGGAGAATACCCAGCATGGTTCCAACCACACTTGCTGCCTCACATTTGGTTACTGTGCCCATACTGTCACCTTTACCTATTCCAAAGATCAAGAAGAACAAGGAAAATGTTGATGATCACGGAGACCATTCTGAAACAGCTTGGTCTAGTTCTTACAAACAGTAATGCTGCATTGTTATTTAGAAACCACATTTGAAATAAAACATCTTTGAAGTAGCTGTGTCTCCTATTTCATTCCTCCTACAGTTTGACCAACAGACTGGTTGTCAAGAGTCTGTCTCAGAACTGCAAGAAGATATTCATATCCAAGAAAACATTCAAAATAAAAGACAAGTTTAGCAGACATTATCAGGTAAATTCTGAGCTTTGCAAAGGTTCTGAAAGAATTCTGGAAAAACAAACTGCAGCCTCACTGTTACAGACCTCAAAAAAGCCTGTGGTAGATTGCAAAAATAGGAAAAAAACATTGACATTTCTTGTTTGGTTTATTTTTTCTCACTTTTATGGCACAAGTTACTGACTCATGCACCATTAACTTTTTATTTTGGGTTAGAAGGCATAAGTACACCTAAATACCTCTTACTTCTTGAGATATACATATGCAAACTGATTTGCTCTAGCTCTCAGTCAAAGCTGAGAGAGGAAAAAGCCTTGGTTTTATATGTAAACATGTCAAAGCCAAATGATGACTGAAGATGTCACATTGAGTCCCTGCGAAAGATGTGGTGGAAGCACACAGGGCACTTTGCATAAGCACTCATACTGAGCAGACAGCAGGCAGCCTAAAGATAAGCAGGAACAAAAAAATACAAACCAAAGCCAACCCATCAGCTTACTGGCTGATCAAGTGTGAAAAGATGATGAGAAATCTCCCCTGCCTGGTCCACTCAAAAAACTGAGATCCAGATAGAGATCCAATTATCAATCCAAGGTCAGTTTTGGCTCTTTCCCAAAATCTAGTCAAGAACATTGAACTCAAGACAAGGTCTGGCAGACAAATATAGCTCTTAACAATGATTCCTCACTCCCTGGCATTGTCTTATGAGTTTACAAGAAAAGTAAATAAGTCAACTTGTGTTGGCTTGTATTTGTTTTATTTGTAAGACTTGTTTCTTTAACCTAAACACATAGCCTCAAGTTTTACTTCAAGCATATTTGGTTATTATCTCCGTGTGGGCCATCTCCAAAGATAGACCTTCCTGTCAGAGGCAAAGAGCAAGGGATGTTTTGTATCATTTTAGTGAAACCCAAAATGTCAAAAAAAAAAGTGAACATTTTTTCCTCATGAAAATAAAAAAAGCAATTAATGCTTTGAATTCAGTAAGGCAGAAGAATTTAATATCCATTACTCTTTTTACTATACTTATAATCTCTAACTTACCCACTAAAACACTCATAATCAGAAATATTAAAAAATTACTGAAAAAAATAGCAGTGCCAAATACGTTAACTGAAAACATTTACTTAAAAACACTGAAGGAATCAATGAATTTCATCTGATATACAGATTTATTCTTTAAGAAGTATTTGGCATCTTGATAATATCAAAGACATCACATGATGCAACAGTTGCTATAGTAGCAATAATTCTTTAAACAAAAAACAGACCAAGGAAAAGCATCAAACATAGAAATTGTAAACAAAAATATGCATCACATACATCCCCAACCAGAAGAGAAAAGAGTGAATAACAGCTACTGAGCTCAACAGCAATCAGCCTGGTGAGGCTCGACACGGGCCAGCTGTGGGACTACCCCATACCCAGGATGCAGAGGTATTTTGATTTTTCAGCATTTAAAGTGGGACTGCTGTGGATCTACTTTGTGTCGATGCACCTGCCCAAAGAAACAGACATATTTAATTATCACTGAGTAAACCTAGCATTCAGGAGATGTGAATTCAATTCCTGACTGAACCACTGACATCTTTATGCTGCTAATGAGCCTTTATCTATAGGAAACCAGGCTTTCCACCACAGCTCCACAGATCCATAAATCCCATGGGGAAAGGCTGGAGGAGTTTTGCATAGCACCACCTTCCTCTTCAAGCCCCTCTGCTTCACAGAGGATTGGAAGAGGTAGCTGCACACTGCTGAAACTGCCTGGGCTACAGATTGTGACAGGGAAAATTGGGCAACATAAGCTCCCTGACAATTTCCATCCTGTGCATCACCCACCATAATTCATGCATCCTTTGGGGGCTGAACTTCTGTATTTTCTTAGCTCTTGAATACGTGTTATTTAAAGTTATAGGGTTACCTGGCTTCCTATTCACTCTTGTTTACAGGTAGGCATCTCTCTGTCAGTTAATTTAGGTCAACAGAGTTTCAGACACAGATAATTTCTTCATTTTGGAGTTAAAATCTTCTTGACTACTAAAATAATTGGGGGATTTTAGTACTACTACTGGAATAATTTATTCCCTGAGGTTGCTGAAATCAATTACACTATTAATTACTCCCATAATTATAATTACTCATTGAAACAACTCCTTTAACTTCTTAGTGGAGAACAGCACTTTCCCCTTAAACAGTCCATTCCAAACCCTAGTATTTTAATGCAGTGAGAATTTCTTCCACCCAAAAACTGCCCACTCACATTACTGAATTTACTCTTTAGTTAAGAAACACTTTAACATGATCTAGTATTTCATGTCAAGCAGTTAGATCATTGCAGTGTTTTATTTTGTTCACAAAGTACTGCATAGCAAAGGATTTAAATATTGTTTCAGAATTTTCGAACATAAAAATGTCAGCAAAGCAAACTTGATTAATTAACTCTCTTGCATCAGCAACCTAACAACAGGAATTTAACTACAGAGAACACTATGAGTACACCCTATTCAGCAGGTTTTTTTAACTAAGGAAATGTTGATGCAATATTTATAGGAATATGAAATGCACACGATGTTTTTCGAATATTCAGAACGCAAGCCAAACCTACCTACAAGGCAGCTCGCATACAGAGAGCTCCAAGATCAAGTTACTGATTATTTGTACTGCTTAGAAATAAAATAACAAGCAGATACGCTGGGATGCTGTGTAACTACAAAACATTTCTTATTCTGCAGTACTCCAGACCACAGCTATAGGTGAGTAGAACAAGAGGGAAGTTTATCTCGCATTCCAGTTTTACATGGAATTCCTCTGAAATAATGTGGCTGCCTTTGGGTTTGTGTAGGTCATTTGAGGAATTTTTTATTAATCAAGTGATCATACCATCTCATCCGCACTCTGTATGTATGAAAACATGACAGTCACTTGACAGGTGGTACCCAGCTCCAGAGTTTGCTGTAAT
Source organism: Florisuga fusca (assembly GCA_038090715.1). Taxonomy (NCBI): domain Eukaryota; kingdom Metazoa; phylum Chordata; class Aves; order Apodiformes; family Trochilidae; genus Florisuga; species Florisuga fusca. Next base: position 23,616,326 of record JAAWXA010000008.1, read on the forward strand.
CGCACGGTAACTTTGCCACTTATTGCAAATGGAAATACATCACTAGACCTGTAATGAATCCAGCTGGGCTTTCTTTGGAATGGATTCCAGCTGCTCTGCTCTGGTGATTCATGGGAACCAACGTTCTGCTTGCTTTTGAGGAGACTGAAATTCAACACATTTGTCAAGGTGGTTATGAAACAGTATGTTTCATAAATCTTGCTGGGTTTCACTCATGATTGTGAGTTCCACTGCTAAGTAAATAGCTCTACAAACTAGCACATAAGTGAACTACAGTGAGATAGCTTATTTATTTAATAATAATAATAATAATAATAATAATTTAGGGCAAATACTTTATTTTCCCACTCACTTTTCTAAGCTTTATTTTTGCAAGAATGATTCTACAAAATCAGGCAGTTATCCATGTTGAGTGAACAGGGGCACATGTGTGTATGTTCTAGTCTCTAACCTGTATACATTACTTACCCTAAAACAGAACCAACCATTACTATACCCACATATGCCTCAAACTCAGAGCCAAACATTTGTGGGATCAGAGCCCTAGATTTAACACTAAAGTCCACATCTCTGAATGTGCATAGCCTGTGACAAAATTAAGATTTTGTTATTATTATTATTTTGGTTGAGCAGAGACTTCCAAACCATTCTGGCATACAAGTAGGAAAATTACTTTAAAAAAACAACCAAACAAACAAACCATACTTAAAAATCTAAGGTTAAACCATGTATCACATCTGAAATAACAGGCTTGGCCTTTGTGGCCACGTGAAGAAAATGATGAGTTGTGGGACAATGTGAGAGGGCAGCTGGGAGATGGGACACACAGATGTGTACCCTTAACCAACCCTTGATTACCTGTGAATTGCTTTATCTCTATTGTACAGAAAAAACTTGGTCCTGGAAGAACTTCTTACCTCAGGTACAATGTTTCTGTCCCTAAAACATTGGACAGAGGAAGAAGAGGACAGAAAAATTCTGAGTGTAGACAAGTTGTCCGTTTCTTCCGTAAAAGACAACAGCTGCTTTTCTTAGGTGTCCTGTTTGGAAAGCTTGTGTTGCAGATATAAGTTTCCCAGCCCTGTTAATGGCCCCATGAGGGCATCAAACCAGTTACATTTTAACACAGGAAGCTGACTTTAAAAAACTGGTTTAATGAACACTGTATCTATGAAGCTCAACTTTAAAAACCAGAAATGCTATGTGGGCCATATGAATCCACTCTGAGGTTGATCTGGGTTTTTTGCACAAGACTTTTGCCTTCTAAATACAGTGACAGCAACACCAAAGAAACTGGCAGAAACTTCTGTTCTATAGATTTCAGAATAAAACCTATTAAAATTCTCAGTATGTCTCATTTTACTTTTTACAAATTCAAAAACCTCCTCTCACAGGCTGTAATAATTAATAGGGTGCTTTGAACTTCACTGGAAGAAAAAACGTTGGGAGGCTCGAGGTAAGTAACTTTCAAAAGCTTTGATTATTTGTCAAAGAAAGAAACCGTTTGAAATATGGCTGGGATATGGTAAACCATTAAGAAGTGGCAACTGGGATACCCAGCATATTTCTGTTTCTTTTGTTTTCTGAAATTATATCTTCTGGCTGTATAAAGCCTTCATTAGTATTTCTCAGGTCTCCTTATATGGCAAATTATGTAAGAGAAATATGATCAAAGCTCTAAGTACCAAGAATATACTAGCAGTTCTTCTTCAGTGAATTCTTCTAGTGGGGATTGCTTCCACTAGATAACTGAAGAAGCTGGAAATTAGGTGAGTTTCAGTCTACAGGCAACAGAGGATAATGATTATTATTTTTCTGTAGTGACTATATACAATATAGTATATAGATTTCTATATCTCACTCCCATTAATATTTCGATGTAAGCAGTAAAAACTGAAGTAGTTCATGGTTTTACAGAGTGCTTCAAATGTATCAACAAACCTTCTGTAATCTCCCCTGGACTTCAAACTGCTTAAGCTAAAATGTACCGATGGTATCAAAAGGTTCTGGCAAATGTGTTTTTTGAACAAAATGCCATTTAAATTTGTTTACAAATACATCCTGCAGCATTTTATAAACAACTGTAAATAGCTCTGTGTGAACATCTGCAAGTCTGGGCCCTATACCCTTACAGTTTTCCACTGGCTTTTGAAATCTCATCATGTTGACAGGAGGACACAGTGGGCAGATCTATTTCAGCATGAAGACCTCAATGTCTTTTCCCAAACACTGGAATTCAGCTCTATTTACAAGCTAGTAGTGTACATGAGGAATCAAGCTATATTGTTTATATACACTTGAAGGTTTAGAAATAATTTTAGAAAGGACAGTTCAATTGAAAAAATTAAAACTGCCTGGAAGACCAAAAATACCACATATGTACAGTGTTATTTTAAAGTCCATGATTAAATATTATTGCTAAAAGTAATCAGCTGGTATCTCCCATTTTAAATCTATTCATGATAAAGCCAGTGAATAAGAATTCCAGTTATCAAAAAGGCCTATATCTAAACACAAATAAATTGCCTTATTTACTTTGTGTTTTTATTTAATAATAGAGGTCGCCTAAAAGAAAGCAGTGTGTTCCTTATAGTAGAATGTTTTCTTACCATATGTGATTAAATATTTTTAAAAGAATAACTACTCTTTTTTGAAAGAATAATCAAAAGCTATCTTTTCACATAGTACAGCTCAGCACTGTGACATTAAAATCAACTAGAAAACACTGCAGAATTTACACAGCTATTCTATCGGGTCCTCCACGTGCAGATCTCTGAAATAATTATCTCAGTGCTAAGTATTTTAGAAATGTTACTTCCTACTCAAACTGGAGTTGGGCTTCAGCACTCAGCAGTGGTTTGCAGCTCTCCCACCTGAAGCCAGGCCAGCCTGGCTTTCCAAAATTCTTAACATTCTTTATATGAAATGTTTCTTAACATCACACTGCAGGGTATCTATCATACCATGTAAGCATGAAAAACTACATATTCAGCTGGGAAATCTGTTTGTTCTGATAACAAGGATCTTTGGTCTCAAGACATACATTTATATGTTGTTCTGTACTGGGAGTAAATGCCTTTTTTGCTTTCACTCTGATTTCAGTGACAATGACTCAATCAAATATCAGAAACATTAATATCCAAAAAATGAATACCGTGGAATAACACATATTAGAACTGTCAATCCAGGCTAGTATTCAGCTGCCTCAGATAGAAAACTGTAAGAGAACTCAGAGACAACCTGCACCCTTTGATCATTCAGGCCTCGGAAAGCAAGTCTTCTGATGGTAATAGAGGAAGAGTAACCTGGGGAGAATGAGATAACCAGTGAAATTTCAGCTAGATTCATGTCTAAAAAGATAAATACTTTCATGTGGTTTATGGGTCAAGAAATTAGCAAATACAGGCATTCTGTACTCATGTTGACCTAGTCCTAAACTTTCATTAGAGAAGCTGGTTTTGTTACTGAATTGGAAAAACAACACTGATCTGGTTTTGAAGCACCTTAACTAAACTGTCTTGCTGAATCTCACCTTCCACAGGTTTGAGGCAGTCCTATGGATAATGCATCTTTCATTTGGAGCCACTTCTGAGGCTGAAAAGCACATGCACAGCAGCTAGCACAGCAGGCTAGAAAAATGAACTTTCGGTCCAGGAAAACAGATAATTTATGTATGATGCTTTGGGAAATTAAATATTCAGCAAACCTGCCATTATCTTTATTTCGTCCTCCAAATGTGTCTCTAATTTACATAACTTATTTGGGGGCCTTTTGTTTTCACGTGGGCTGGAAAAGAGCTTACCTGTACTTTGTTACAATACCAAAGACCCCTGTCCCTAGAGGATCCTTATAAAGAAACACGAAACTTCAGTTTCACCAATAAACTTATCTTCACACATACAGTTAAGAGAGCCACTGTTAATATATCCTGAACAGGAAGAATAATATTTGCCACCTTCCTCAAAGAGACCCTCCCAGAATAAGGCAGATGTGACACGAGGTGTAGCTATGGTTTGCTGCCCCTCTCCATCCTTCACACCTCCCAGGACAGGTCAAGCAGCACCTGCAGGTCAGCTCCCAAGCAACCAACCTTCTGCTGCTGTTTCAGTTCCATCCCTGTGTCTTCACATATATATATATTATTTTTTTTCCATTGGAAATTAAGCAGGTTTTAGTTTCTTTGCAGGAGGGGAACTCCTCTGCCCCACCGTTTTGCTCTGCTCTTCATCACCTTCACCCCCTGCGCGGGGAGGATGGAGCAGCCCCGCTCCAGCCCCCGCTTCCCCCTGCACAGCCGGGGCTCTCCCACACCTGGGTGCTGGGTGAACAGGGCTCTCACCCTCTCGCCTTGCTCCCCACACTGGGGCGATCCCCCTTCGGACAGGGCTCTTCCCCTCTCCCTGCCTCAAGGGGCAACTCCCCGCCAGCACCTCTCCCGCGGGATGATGCTCCTTCACCCCCCAGGGGATGGTGCCTTCCCTCCTCCACACCTTCCCTGGGATGGGGCCTCTGCCCCGCGGCCCCTGCTCCACCTCAGTGCCCTCGGCCAAGAGACATTCCCTCCTTGTCCCCTGAGGGAAGGGCTCCGTCCCCTGCACTCCCCTGCGAGTCACGCCCCCTCCATTGCCAGAAGCCCCTGGAGAAGGGGGGGCTCTTCCCCTCTCCCCCCGCCCAGGCGACTGCGGCTGGCACTGACCCGTCTCTGCCGTCCTGCTCCTCTCCGCCATATTTGTTGTCATCCCCCCCTCTCCCCAACCCCCCCCACACACGGAGGGAGACGCTGCCTCGGCGTCGCCATGGCAACACACGTCACGCACAGGGGACTCCCGCNGGGCGGCCGTCTCAGCCGCAGCGCTGCTGGCTGCCGGTGTTTACAAGCAGTGCTCGCCCAGGGGAAGGTGGGAACGGGTTGTTCGCTTCTCCCCGGTGACTGTCTCCACCTCGGCAATTACCGTAACAGCGCCCTGGAGGAGGCGGCAGTAGCCGCGTACCTGAGCCCTCACCTCGGCCTCGCTCCCCGCCCGCGGAGCGTCGGGTCCGTCCCTGTGGCAGTCACAGAGCTCCGAGGTGAAGGGGTTGGCTATGGAGGGGCATGTCCCCCTCCGCTCCGGTCAGGGAGCAGTCACAGCCTCGCAGCCCTGGGGGATCGGAGGGGACGGCTGGGAGTTTTGGGTCTGGGGTAGGGAGGGAGTGCATCCCCCTGCTCCGCTGCGGTGGGGAGCAGGCGTCGTGAAGAGGGACCCTGCGGGCAAAAGTGGCAAATTCAAGTGTGCGTGACTGTCACACCTGCCCCAAAACTCAGCAGGTGAGGCTGATCATGTGGCAGTTACGTCAACTTTTATTATTTTAATTTAAAAAAAAATAATCTTAAGGCAGCCCAGCGGGGAGCTTCGTTATGTGCTCGTGTTGCCCGTCTGTCTTCTTTTCCCAGACCTAGCAGGTGAGCCTGACCATATGGCAAATAGAGTGATGCTTCCTGGGGATGGGAGGGTTTCTGTGTGGGGTTTGCAGGCCCACTGGGTGACACTCACCATGTGGCAAATACAGCAATGGTGTCTTTGGTGCAAAGGGGCTAATGACGTGTGTGTCTCCCGAGAGACCCAGAAGGTTGGGGCTGATCATGTGTGTCTCACTAATGCAAGACTCAGAATCAGAAGCTTCCTTGTCCACCCTCAGCACAAACTCCAAGCTGTCAGAAGCCAGGCTGGCCATGGGACAAGCACGGTCCTACAAGTGCAAGCATCAAGGCCTAGAATCATTTATTCACACGAGCAGACTTGGAGCTGAATGCACCCCAAGCTGGGTGGCTGTAAAACTGTGAAACGGGGAGTATGCATGCAAGGCTAAGCAATGGAAATAGGCAGGGCGGTGTTTATGGGCTGTGTAAATATTTAGGTGTTTGCTTCCTTATAGGTTGTAAGTTTGTTGTTATAGGTTGTAAGATTGTAACCACTTCCTAGCGTCCAACAATTTGTCAGTGAAACACTCCAAACTTAAAAATCAAGGCAGGTAAAATTGGGTCTTTCTCCATCTAAATCTCTGTCCTTTAAACATAATTTTACCTTTATGTCTTCCTATCTGGTATGTGTCTTTTCTGCTCCAGGTCAGTTATTCTTAAAAAGACTCACGTGCCTAATACCTGCAAGTTCTACATGCTTAAATTTTTCTGTACGGTCAGTTGTTTCCTTTTTCCCCGACTTTCAGTCTTATTCTTCTTTCAGTTCATAGTTCTCTGGTTATTTTTGCAGTGCCTATTTTTGTGGTTTCTCTTCCTAAGCTGTTTCTCTTTCAGTGGCACGAAGCCCTCTCTCCTTCCATCTACTTCACTTTCAGTATCTTCCTTCAGTATTATATAAACCAATTCAATATTACCTTAGTCACCTTCCTGTGCCAGTGACTTGATGAAATACCTGTCTAAAGGGCTGTGCTAAGGGGGCTTTGTGAGGGGGGCTGAATATGCACCTTTGTGAAGACTACTGGAGTCTGGATACTGTTCTTTGCTCAGAAAGGATCATCTAGATACAACCTCTGGACAATATTTTCTAGACTTTTCCCTCTGCAGTCTGCATAAACTATAGGGGGTCACCAGTGTACCACAAAGACTGATTTGTCTGTACTACAAAGGCTGCTGGCAGTGAACTACAGTGAGTATACACACTCACATCCTCTCTGCCTTTGACTTGCTCCAGGCTAGCAGACCACCCAGGCCCTCTTCTCCTTCGTGTTCACTGATGGGCACATGATGCTGGGACATCACTCTACAGAACATGCTGCTTGTCCTCTGATCTTTTGTCCATTCAGATCTTACGGCAGATTGTTTATATTGCATGTTCTTGCACATCCATTGGGAAACATCATCAGCACCAATTCAGGATTAACAGACAAAAATATTCTTTCCTGGAATCTCTCCGTGTATGTGCACTACAGTACCTCCTACCTGCCTGTCTGTTAAGAAAACCTGATTGATTCTTTTCCTCTTTCCTTGTCTACTGTTGCCAAGTCTGGCTTTCTCTTTTTCTATGAAAATATGACCCTATCTGTATCAGTTGCTAGGACAGTTTTTTGCTTCTGGTCATCCATTATCCTGGTACAGCCCCTTTCTTTTAGGCTCCCTGATAGCCATTTCCCAGCCCAGCCCTCCTTCAAATAATTTCTCATATTACTTACCTCTTACCTTGTCATTCCCTTATCTCAACTTTCCTTTTTTTTTTTTTTCCCTCTGCAAGTCTGCAGCTCTAGTCTGGTTTCTTATCATGTCCCCACATCCCCTTATTCCCTTTGTTCTACTTGCTATTCCAGCTTTAGTGTCCCCTCATCTATATTTCATTCCTATCTATTAATACTCATATAGCATTTTTCATCTGTAAATTTCTAAGAATTAAGTTTCTGCAGAGAAACCTTCCATATCAGATCTTCAGATGACCTTATTCACATTTCACTGAGTCTTTTCCATGGTGACCATAAATACTAATACATTTTGCATCTAATTGCTGTTCTATTCACTCAAACACCTGCAAGAAGGTCTACTGAAATCCAAGACATCTGGGGGAAAGCACTTTTTCCACTCAAATTAGCTCTTCTGAGCTATCACACTTGAAAAACCTAGAAATGCCACACTCATTTTTTTAGTCTGAGTTTAATGCTATGATATAGTCACATCACCAAGCTGAAATGGTGTTAAATATAGATGATATGCAGTCTTTCCAAAAACAGTAAGATAATTTGACAAGAGAGAACTGGAAAGTTCATATAGAAAATTCTTTTGAAAATAGAAAGATAACTGAATGGTGCAACTTGAAGAATAAGGGCTGAAGAAGAGAAATGGTACTCGGGAGAAGCAGTTGCTCATTTTTATGTCTGCATTTTTAGAACACCTGAAAATAAGTTAGGGTGCTTGTTATTCCCAAGACACCTTTGTTCCCTGCCCTTCCAGAGCTAATAATCTAATTTTGGACATCACAAAACAACAAAGCATAACAGAACACCACTGGAAAAAAACACTGTCCTGCTTATCTTCATGAGCATTGTTTTATCCATATTCCTTATTTCAATGTATCCCCCACCCCCTTCAGCATCTCAGCAAGCAAAAGCTACTTCATTTTTGTGGCTCTTTACAGCTTATTCCCACCCTATCATCTTTTAATATCTGATAGCGAAATCAACGTCTTCCCCCCACACATTTCATTCAGTAATAACTCTCCACTTGTTACATTTTCAAACCAGCACCTTCATGCTTTCCCTCACTGCTGCTTCTCACTCCCACTCACCTAATTTTCCTTCTTTAAATCCCTCCCTAAAAATCTCCTGTGCTGTGATGTCTACTGACGGAATGATAATGAAGAGTCAGCTGTGTGCCAAGATTCCTGTCTGTCATGGGGAACAGTCTTGTCTTACTCTGTCTCTTATATCCACTTCTTGTGCTGGGCTGAAAGTGATTTGAAGCAGGCTCCCTCTTTTCCTTGTGTCACTTCTGGGTTCTGGAGTGGACTCATGAAATCTGTTATATAAACAAATAGAAATAAACTGAGGCAACAGAAATAAAAATTAAATGTTGGCCCAAACCAGGAAGATTAGGCAATAATTCACTTATGATGCATCAGCTTAGGTAAATTTAAATAAAAATCAATGTGACTGACAACTGCCTTCATTAAAATACTGAGAAATAAACTGTTTTTTCTAAATATGTGTTTGTGCCATTTTTCTATTTATTTATAATCTATAAGACATTCAGTGTGTTTGACTTTTTTATCTCTCCTTGTTTTCAAACCATTAGATATTCCATTTTTTGTTAATCTTTTGTCTGCAGCCCACAAGACTGTGTGGTAACTAAAGAAGGTGAGAAAGCATAATGCCAAAAGAGCAAAGACTGCAAGGAGAAAAGATTTCTGATCACTTTTTAACATGACTATAATTCAAATATGTTGAAGACAGAATGATTTGTATTATACATTCAATAATTCTGATTCAACTAGAGGTGGCCACTGTCAATACATACCTGTCAAAACCCCAAAAATCTTCCAAGAAAATCAATAAAAATCCAATTTTATAATCCTGATCTTTTCAAACTGTTAAAAAAAGTTGGCAAAACTCACCCTTTTCTGTACATGACAAAAAAGCCAGTTGGGTGCAGTATGGATTTTTTTCACAAACCATTTTTAAGTCACTGTTAAGGCTGGATGAGAATAAGATAAAAGCAGCAACGTGAGTTAGTTTGCAAGTGTTTCACACACCACACACAGGGAATACTGTATGGTATGGTACTTCAAAGTGGAGATTCAGAAATCCAAGTGTGATTATGCAGAAATCATAATTACTTATTTTTTATCACTTTCCCTAAAGTACTGCAGTACTAGAGTACTGCATAAACACAAGTATCTGTTGTAATGGTGCTTCAGCTTTGACTCCTGTCAGAGAGAAGGCTCTGACAATGTTTCTGTTAAAAACCGCCAGGCCATCAATGTTAGGTCTGCAAGCAGAGCAGGTATCATCCAAATTAAAATTAATTTAAAAAAAAAAAGTCTGGTCAGAGCTTTTAACCAGGATGTTATGGTCTGGTGGATTCGACAGAAAATTAAATCTGATAAAGAAAACAAGAGAGCCAAAATGAAAAACCAAAGCCTAGACTGAGGCAGCAAAATTGAAGTGAGTTTTAAAAATGTGCATACACATTTTGGAGGAATGCTATAATCTTGTTATTGTAACCTTGATCCTCTCTTTCTCCCAGCATTTATTGCTCTCATTAGTTACAAAATATCTAAAAGCAGATAGTAAATTTCTTGTGTCAGGACAGTATCTTTAATGTGTTCAGAACATGCCTAGTGTAGCTTCGGATGTTCTTTACCAAAATAATACTACCTCTTGGGTTTTTTCTGTGTCATTTCAAAGCTTAAGAAAAATTAAAATACAGCAAGTCTGGAAAGGTCAAATAGTGTCTCCCCTCAGTTTGTGCACGACAAAAATAATCAAAAAGTTATGCTGAGATAAGAGATACGGAACCTGAGACACCGTGATTACCAAATTTGGATCAATCTGTGCCCATGCAAGGGCACATGGTGAAGCATCAGCTCATTTCACTCCTCAAAAAATGTATCTTTTTTGATTCTATATTTTATGGATATTTTGTCCTGTTTGTTCCTAATGATTGTCCTCATGGATGTGCATCAATATTGTGTAATTACACAGAGAAACACTCAGCCTGAAGGAACCCAATCTGTGATATATGATAAAAGTGCATTTTTATTTGGGAGAAATGAATGGCTAAGTCTGGCCTCCTGAGTTCTGAGATTTCAAACCTGAAGTGCAATGCCAAGCAAGAATAACTATTCTGTGCCATTCAGGGGTCCAAGGAATTCTATGCTGGAACTCTGCAATTCCCTGGAAGCCCTTGGTGGGGAAAGCTCTTGCAAGTAGTTTGTAATGGTGTGGCTGCTACATATGCTTTTTTACTCTGTGGATGTTTCCAAGGGATCTCCATGGTCCTGATACTGTCCTGGTGGCACTCATTACTACACCTATGCTTTAAAATTTAAATATATGCTTGTGTGATGTTTTGATATATTTAATGAAATTTATTTAATATATATGTATCAGTTTTTCATGAGTATTTCTTATTATTATAGAAATTTTCCAGACTCTGCACTTTATTTATATATATATAGACACATATAATGCATTACATTTTAATATCCTCTACTGTTCTTCTCTACCTTTTAATCCTTTTTAACATCTACTCTGTTAAAATCCTTTTCATGTACCTACTGAACATCTCAAGAGATAAGAGATCAGAATTTAATGCAGGATAAACTGAACAATCGTTTGCTGTCTTGAAGCTGATTATTTGGCCCCCAACTGAAATTTAATTCTTCAGAAGAGTTCATAATGGATTTAGGAACCATGTTAATAAATTCATTATTTGTTTTTAGTTACAATTTCTCAAGGTACTAGTGGCACAGAAAAAGGAGCAGTAAAGCACTGAGAGACAATTACTACATGCAGCAGCTGGGAGAGAGGAGGTAAACTGAAATTGCAGGAATTTACTTTAGAGTGCAATAAGCTTATGTTAGCTAACACATGGCAGCTAATACACGATAAAATCCAAGTGCAGAATGGCCATTTTTAGTTCCTGGTAAACAGCTGGCTCACCCTAATATGCACCTCCCTTCCTTAGGGTTTTTTTTTCACATGCTATGTGGCAGGGAACTTTTGTCATATAGAAGACCTGCGAGTGCTCAGATAGGAATGAAATAGAAGTAAGCCACGTGGATTAATAATGATCTTCTTTTCCTTTTAAAAAAATCCAAGGAATTAATCCAAAGGCTGCAGGTTGATTGCCTTTGGTGGTAAAGTTCACTTGTGGGCTTGAGTTCAGTGCACTGGTTTTGAGCCTGTCAGTCATCGAGGTCCTGGTTCACCTTACACCTTTTGGTCTTGTGCAGGAACACTGCTGGCTTGCCAGTGTGCCACAAGCCATGAAGTGCCATCCAGGGAGGTGACTGTCACACTTCACTCTGCACTGGTGTGGCCCAATCTTGAGTGCTGGGTGCAGTTTGGGGTGTCACAGTACAGAAAGGACATGGAGCTACTGGAGAGTGTCCAGAGGAGGGCTACGAGGTTGGTGAAGGGTTTAGAGGGAAAACCATAAGAGGAGCAGCTAAAGGCACTTGGTCAGCTCAGCCTGGAGGAGCCTGAAGGGAAACCTCATCCCAGCTTACTGCTTCCTCACCAGGGGAGGAGGAGGAGCAGGCACTGACCTCTTCAGCAACTGGCAATAGGACGATGTGCTGGGGGGAGTGTAAGTTGTATATAAAGAGTAAGTTTTTCACCCAGGAGGTGGCTGAGCAGTGGAACAAGCTCCCCAGGGAAGTACTCATGGCACCAAGGCTGCCTGCGTTCGGATGACACTCTCAGGTGTGATTATTGGGGTGCCCTACACAGGGACAGGAGTTGGACTTCATGGGTCTCTTCTATGATTTGTGAACAAGTCCTCACGAATATTACCAACACTGGCCTTTAATAATAGTATAATAAGGAAAACTCAAGTCCATGGCAGCACTCCAAACACCTTAGGAACAGGATAATAACAGTAAGAACCATTCTCTGTGGGATCTAATGTACAGAGTAACAAAAATATGGGGTCTACCAAGGCCAACCACCTTCCACCAAGAGTACAGGTGACAGCACTGTTTGGTGAATCTCATCATAAATATTACCTGCGATGGCAAAGCAATGCAAAAGAACTTTTTAAAAAGAGCAGCTGTGACCATCCAGTGAACCAGAAAGTGACAGAAATATTGGTAAAGTGTCCCAGGATGGCACTGCAGTCTTACAGAGATTTACACAATAGGCAGGATTTAAAGCAAACACAAGAAGAGACGCTGTTTAATTAGGAACTTCACAGAAAAACATCTGGTGTCATTGGTTAAGGAGAAGTCTTTACTCAGGCAACATTCATTGGGATATAAGCAATGTCCAGATGCTAATTCAATAGCAGGGCTAAGGTAACAGAGATTTCACCTGCATGACTGGGACATAAGGTTTATAATCCATGCTGTTATGGGACAACAGCAAGAGCAAATAATGGTGAATCCAAAGAGTCAATTCTTTCTTTTAGTAATAACATGCTCCTGAGGTCAGAGAATAATTCTGCTTTAAGTAGAAAAAACTGAAAATGCAAAACCAGCCTGACGGATACTCCACCATAGCTGATGGTATATTGTTCACCCATCACTCTGAAGCTCTTGGCACCTGCATGCCCTTTGCTTTCAAAAAGCAAATTCTCTGATTTTGAGCCATCTGGGCTATAGCAGTTTCCAAGGAACTGGTATCATTGATCATATATTATTTTGAAGTGTCCTTTTAAAAGATGTTCATTTAAAAGTAATAGGTTTGTTTATACATATATTTTGTTGAACTAATGGAAATTAAATAACAGGTACACACACATCCATGTAACTACAACTCCTGTCACAAATGCATCTTGTAGAGCTCTTCAGATGTTTTGCAATGGATGGCAGCCTGGCTCTACCCAATACTGCCCCCATGAACAACCTCCAGGCTGTTCACAGGAAAGCCTCAAGGTTCTGCAGCACTCCAGTGCTCTTTCTACTTGGCCACACGGTACCTGCCATTGCAATGCATTCAGATGCAGCCTCTGTAACAAAGGAAATTCTGCTTTACTAACTTTCTTCTTGCTTATCTTCTTTGTACTGGTGGAATGACATACCTCGGCAAACTGTAGGGAAAATAAAAGGTTTAGAGGCCAGGCAAATACCTCCTCTTCTGTCAAGAGAGTGGTATTTTCCCTTGAATGTCACCCTACACACTGGTATAACCCATGGGGAGTAGTAAGCACCATTTGGCATATCATACGAACAACTAATGCTAAATAATCCCCCAAGAAGTCCTCTTCAAAATGAGTGATGCCCATGAAAGCTTTGCTGTCTTCCATGTGGAATTCATTAAGCAACACATATATATATGTATAGTTATCTTGACACAATATAGGCTGAAGTACATTTGCTGTACTTTCCAACTATGGCCATCACACAACTCATGCTCTGTGGGTACACTGCACAAATGCACTGACAGCCTAAGCTAGTTAATAGCCTTTTAAAATGCACATCATTTTCTCATAAACCAAATCTCTGCAGCAATCCAAGCGGAAAAACTAACTTTAAAAACTTCTAATGTTTTGCTTTTTTTTTTTTTTTTTAAATTCATAGCCACTAGCAATATATTATAATGAACAGTAGGTATAAAACTACACTCCAAACCTTGAATGTTTTCACGATAATTTTTACTTTTAAGAATTTAATTTACTGCATTTTAGATTTGAAAGTAGCAAGGACAATTTCAAACGAAAACTTCAAAAACAAGATACAACCAAAGAGTTTTTCTGGATGAAAGAACACATGTAAGGAGGTTCAAGACCCTACAGTGAGATCAGCTATTAGCTAATTAAATATGTGACTAAAATTCATCATTTTAAATAGCAGCTGTATTGATGGTGAGCAATCTGGTAAGCAAACAAATGATAGTGGATTTTTTTTTCATATCTTCAGAGAGAAACATTTATCTTAATAAGATTCACTATGCCATAATACATGTGGAATAAGTCAATGTCTACTAATTAAAGGACACTGTCAACCTGATTTTCTAAACAGATAATTAAAATATCTAGCATCTAATACAGCACTCCTTGCAAAGTATGCTCTGTTTAAAAAATACATCCCTGTAAAAGTTACTTGTTTTTCTATTCCCTTGTGTTTGCTTTTTTAATTGGTTTTTCAACAAAGGAGGATCTGCTGAACTCAGGTTCTATTTCTGTATCAAGTTCCATTAATGCACACCCCAGTACTTATGCAGAAGGACAGTGATTTGTAGGTCTAAAAGTTATACAAGAAAACAATGACACTAATCCTGTGGTTTTGTTGTTGTTGCTTTTTCAAGGATGACAAGATTTTCCCTCTCTGTTTGGGGGGGAGGGATGATTTTAGATAATCTAGGTGTTACTCAAAACTGTAAAATTTTCTAAAAGAAATGTGATTTTCACATTGATGAGGAATCTTTTAACCACCCATTTCAAAGATTACATTAGTTTCTCAGAATAAGCAGGCTTCTCTGTTTCTCATTCTGATTCTGGATGTAGCTTTTTCAAGAGAAAGAAGTTGTTGTAGATCTGTCAGCAAGGCTCTGGGAGTAGGAGGATGTTTGGATTTCCGGCATATTGCAACGCATTTCTTGGCCAACAGCAAAGCTATGTGTGTGAATCTCATTTTATATCCGTTGTTTGCAATACCACATATTTTAAGAGACATTTGAAACAGCCTCTGTACTCCTAATCTTAGACAAGTAATCACAAATCATTCCCTAAAAGAACCTGAGAGGGCAAAATACATATCTGTAGGAAATTCACATCATGAGGTACTGTGGCCAAAGAATTCTGTCACAGAAATTATATAGTAGAATTATATAATAGAGTTATATAGAAATATGTATATATTATATAGAAACATATACATATTATTATATTATATAATAGAATTATATAGAATTATACCCACCACTCCCACTATTTCTCCTTCTTGTCTGTCCTCCACCAATACACAAAAACCACCATTTTTCCAGCCAAGGCATAAGCAACATCCTTCAGAGTGCATCAGAGCTGATCCTTCATCAGCTGGAGGAATCATTGTGTTAACAATATGAGGTCCTCTGTGCCACAGGCAGCAAAAACAAGCTTGGGATTTCCAAACATTTTGTCTTCTCCAGCAAAGAGGTGATTTTAGCATGTGTACACACTTTTTCCTTTCAAATACCTGTGTCCTTTCGTAGGCAAGTGCCCATCAGTTCCTGCCACATTATGAAAGTTCAGTGGCTGACCAGAGGCTTTGGCCATCTCTACACAGGAAAAAGACTCAAAACCAGTATCTCCACTGTAGATAATTCCAGAATGAAAACATAACTTAGAGCTGTGTTGACAATGACTTAGGAGGGCTAAATACTTTTTACTCTTCTATAACTGTCTGTATTCTGCAGTGTTAACAGGAGTTAAAAATCGGTTTAATCATTAAAGTAATCAGGTATGAATCAAAGACACCTAGGGAGATGCTGTTGTTGAGAAAGCTGGTATTGTTTTCACACAAACAAGCATTTTGCTCATCCTAACTTCATCTTAATGGTTATGTATCTTTAATAAACAAAACCATTATTTTAAATTGTATCAAGAAGTTTACATCTTTAGTATCGCTCAACAGAAAGTAATAAAATGCTAAAAGCATTTTGGTTTTTTATACCCACATTTAGCATGTTCATTGCCATAATGCCATACTGTAAATGCCAAAAAAGTGAAGCAGTAAACTATAATTTTAAAATGACAGTGATTTCCAAGCTGTCACTGATCTTGGAAAATTTCCCCAGTAGCATGTGGAGATCAATAACTGTTTATAGACTCCTTAGTCCCAGTTTATAGGGGGCATATAACTACGGACTATGTCAAATCTCTTATCTGTGAATTCACACCTACATCTACCCAAAAGCCCATAATGCTAAAGAAAGACAGGAAGGATAATCCAGGGAACTACAGGACAGTTGTTGTCTGCTTGTTCACTGGGACAGTAATGGTACAAGGCACCAGGAGCTATTTCTGAAGAACAAGGAAGGTGATGTGCAGCACTAACCAGCATGGATTTTCTAAGGTTTGCCATGCCTGACAAAGCCTTCTTGCTTTCTGTGATGAAGTGGCAAGATGTGCAGACAAAAGGAGAACGGTAGATACTGTCTGCCTTCACTTTGGTGAAGCATTCAGCACACTTTCCTGCAGCACACCTGGATCAAGTTGGAACACTGTAGTGTGGATGAGAAGACTGCTAGATGGGTGACAATCTAGATTGATGGGCACAATGGGGTAAGGGCCTTGAGAATCTCCAGTCTTGCAGATTTTAAAAACTTCTCTGCACAAGTCCTAAACAAACTGATGTGATTTCAGTGTTGACCCTGATCTGAGCAAGAGTTTGCACTAGGAAGCCTCGTAAGGTCCCTTCCAATTGAGTGATTCTGTGATTCTGAGTACAGGTAAGAGTCTTTCCAGCATTAGACTTTGCCATCCATCCTATCCTTAGGACTGTCACTTTACATGTGTAGTTCTGGGCCAACGCTAAAAGAAAGTAAATTAACATCTTAGATGCAAGCTTAAGATCAATATCCTGGGCATGCTGATCCTAAAGTCCACTACAATGCTATGGTATTCCATTACCAGAAAATACCTTTTACTCACTATTTTTCCTAGCACATTTACCCATGTGAAAGCAGGCAAAGAATTTCATTCTGTCATGGAAACCTTCTCTTCGGAATTGAGATGGTCTTCTAGTTGGTATTTCATAGAAAAGGGACTGGAAAGTAATTCTATTTTTTATTATGTCTATAGCTTATTCATCAATGTTTTTAGCTATGGCAGATTCTGCTTTGTCTAATTGTTCATCAGTTGAATTTTTTCCTTGGGTAACTGAAATATGAGCTCTGGTTTCACACACGTTGCTGAGTCCCTAAGTCCACAGCTCCTGAACATTAATTGCATAAGAAATTATAATGCAAATTGGTTAAAAACATGCTATATCCCAATGCTAGAAAGAAACATGAATTTCAAACTTTTCTTATAAAAACCAAAATGTAATTATATTACTCCATTTAAAGAAGTCAGACATACTGTATCTAGTGTCTTCTTATAACTTTAGGTTTCACCTCTTCACAGTTACATTCACACTGTAAACTCCTTGGTTAGCAAGTAAAACATTGCAGGCAACCCCCAAAATACCCCATAACTACAGTATAGTCATCTGTTACATCACTGAACATCCCAAACATGACAGTATTTAGCAAACAGTAGAAATGTATATGGGAAATGAAAAACATATTTTCTTCCTAACTCCTTTAGTAATAGTGTGTAAGACATTATATTCTGCAGTTTCATGTCCATGGTCTTATTTTGAATATTACAAAAGACAGCCTTAAAGTATTTAAACTTTCTTTGAGTTGTATTACCATGAAGGAAAAACACAAGTTGTAAGGAAAACTTATATACAAGATTTAAGTAGCCAAAAAAATTCTCTAAATTTCATGCAATTAAAATGGCATAAAATGGCATTTCTGAGATATGATAAATACAGAAAATTATTAAGCATGAAAACAGCTAGGAGCCTATTACGGGGCAAATACAGCATACACACTAAAGCCAAAGACTAATGTGTCTTTATATCACATGAGAAATCCAATACTCTTCCTAAGGTGCAATAAAACCACATATATCAATCGGGAATGTAGTTTAAACCTATTCAAACAAGAAAAATGTCTTAAAAGTCTTAAAAGGTAATAAATCAACAATGAATCCTTGTTCTTTTTCCACTCTTGCCTGTGCAAATTAGGAAAAGTAGAAATTTGGGGTAGCAGTGGAAGACTCACCAAAATACATTTCAAAAAAGAAGGAAAGCTATTTAAATTGGTATAAAAAAATCAGTAACATTATACTGACTGTTGAAGGCAGAGTGAATACGAAGTCATGTGGCTCTGAGGCCTGATCTTTTAAGCTGCTCCTAATTAAATGCAGCTTTGCTCCTACTGGATGCTAAGAGCCTTCCAGGTTACTGCTCGTATTAAATTAAAATTAGATACCTATCTGTATGATTCTTGCAGAGCCGATTGAAAAAAGATAACATGTGAAGTTGGTGTCAAAAAAAGAATATTGCTGATTCATTCTAACATGCTTAGACATTTCTGAACTCCAGTGGTTCATCAGTATTTCATAGTACAGGCTGTAATCCTTAGCAGATAAATGCTTAATCCAAGATAAATCGTAATAAATCCAAATGAGATTAGGCCTCTACTGAAACAGTCGATGAGTGGTGTAAAAACCTGTCTGAGTGACTGTGACACAACAGTGGGAGTCACTAACAAAATTATTTAAAGAAGTTCACAGAAGGTGCAATAATCATTAAAGGAAAAGAGTAAATGTACTGATAAGCACCACTTGGGTGGCTGGTGTGGAGTGTTCTTCACCAGCCTTACTTCTTAACAAAATTCTTCTGATCTGTGAGTTTTCATGGTTCAAATCAGTACTCTGTCAAAGTCACCTACTTTCTGAAACAAATGTTTTATTTATCTCCTCTTCCCCACTTGTATTATTCTGAATCTGAATAAAACCTGCAGCAGCCTCAAGGCTAAATTATTCAGTCTAAATAATTTTCATCTCCTCTGTATTTGATAGTTTATGATATCTGGATGACTTGTTAAGTATTTATTGTAAAGTTAATCTTTGCATAGTGTTTAAAAAAATAAAAAAGCCATATTAACTAATACTAATAGTGCTGTGATTGACTAAATGCATTGTGGTTAGAGCTAGTCAAAAAGAGAAGAAAAAATGTTTGTTGCTAAAATCTGAGATTGCTACAAAAGTCTAGAATTTTCATCTGGAAGACATTCCAGCTGTCTTTACCTGTAATACAGGTATAACCTTTTAAACAGTCAACTGCAAACAAAAAGCTGCTTTCTAGAGGAGGAAGCATTTCAGCTGCATTTTTTAAAGTTTTTTTTTTACTCTATAATAATAAAACCTCCAAGAATTCCTATTCTAAACCCCCGTTTTCTTATATTCCGCAAATTCTGAAGAACTCCTAAGAGAAAACACTACATAGTAAACTGTAACACAAATTAAATGAAAATCCTGAATGAAGCAGCCCATGTAAGTCTGAGTTCCATTAGTATTACTGAGCATACCCAGAGCTGTGATACTGGGACACTGGCTTCATGGGAGTTTTGGCTGTGTGAAGAATTAAAACTTCCTATCTGATGTCCTCAAAGCCTTTGATACGTTCACAGCTTTTATAGGTCAGCTGCAAAGGTAAGCTCAGTAATGGCTTTCTACACCTACCTAGAAAAAGTTCTTATGTTCTCTTTCCATTGCTTAAAATACATAAATACTTACTTTTGACAACATTTGCTATTTATTCTAAAAACAGAGGCATGCACTAACAATATATTGATTCAGACTGCTATATTCTGAATAGGTGACTACATCATTATGCTCTAACAGCACACTGCAGCTATCAGATTTTATCACCATCTGACTCTACCTAGTCCTGCTGTTTCATCATTAAGTACCACAACCAAAATTCTGCAGCAGGTATTATGATTTTAACAGTGAACTGGCTAAACCACTTCTCACTAGCAAATCACACCCCCTCAATTCAATCCAGGTTGCTAAACTCCTGTAGATCCTATTGTTGGTTGCTCAGATCAAACAAAGAAATGGGGCGGGTTGGGGGAGGAGTAACATGAATTAGATGCTCAGGTAGAGACAGATGCACATAGACAAAGCAACACAGGTGATTATGATTCACATGTAGAATGAGCACTCACATCCTTTGAGTTGGGACTTCACATCATTCTCATTGCCTACAACATACGACCCGCTTTTCTGAAGGAGAAAGGTAAGTTCTTACTTTAAAAGGCATTTTTCTTGTTGGTTTTGTCATGCAACTACATGAAAATGAACTAAATCTTTTACTTTGCGTAGCACATATCTAGATCACGCATTAGCCATATTCAGTTGTAAGAGTCAGTCACGTGCCTTCATATTTAGGCAGATCTACCTAGAATTCTCCTTTCAGAACAAGAGGCTCAGGCTTTACACTTCTCAAGAAGTACAGAACCCTTTCCTATGACTATTTGCTATTTTATTTTTAAATGGCAGCTAGGAATATCCTCTGAATCTAAATGTGTATCATCAAGCAAATGTCACCTAATGATCACTAGCTGAACAACAATGTAGACCTTTTTCTGCACCCATAGAGAAATATTTGCACTGTAATCAGATCCAGTAGAACTATAAAATGGTAGATGCAAGCTTTCTGAGTATTAAGTAGAATTTTTAAATTTTTTTTCTTGTCTTCCAGAGACCTAAGCAATCTTGCCAAATAACTGAAATATTGAATAGTGCAGACGCAGTACACTGCGAATAAAGAAACTGTGCAAGAGATGTACTTTTCCTTAGATATACAAGGCTTCAAAGTGAACTGCTTTTAGAAAAGCTGATGTCTAATGAGGTGATACCTTATTATTTAATGGGTTGATTCTCTTGACTGTTGATTTCTCGGGTGTTAAGGATATCAGCACTTCTTCAAAAGGAAGTTGTAGAGGTTATAACCTAGGAAAGACTTCCATAATTCTATCAAAATACACAGGAAGAAGATACATCACACCTACAGCAACACTACCATAGTGCAGGAGTATTTTGTTATCAGTACACTGTTTAGGGTTAGATAATTTTTACTGTAAGATAGAGTCCACTGAGAAAGTCAAACTTGTTTCCAGCAAAAATCAACCAAAATCTTTATCATTGTCTGGGTTTCTGACAATTACATTTAATTTATCCTCTTTTTAGAATAATTTATGTATTTTAGGGGATGCCCACAGAGTGTAACACAGGTCCTTTCTGTATGATAGTGCGTCTCTAAAACAAGAGTCTTTTGACTAAACTAATAGACAGATGAAGCCAAACAAACAAATTGCTGCTATGCTAATTTCTGAAACAGATGGCTCTGATCCAGTATTTGCTAGCAAATGTAACTCATTGTCAAACTAACACAGAATCATGTATATCTTTCTGTCATTCTGTATGTATAGCATACAGGGAGAAATATGGCTCAGAATACTCCACCCACAGCTAAATTTATACACAAAGAACTGAAAATCAAAGTGCATAAACAAGTACAAATTCTGCCATCCTCACTGGAAGCAGAGATTAGACCACTGTTTTGAAGTTTCAGGTACAGATCTTCAAAAGCCTTGAGATGTTAGGGCTATAGTCTTTCCTCACTTTGTGGTAGAAACACCTTTGAAATTAATGCAAGCTGCATACATGGCTGGCAGCATGAGAGTATACCAAGCAAACCACCCTATAAACTTTTTTATTTTCTAGACACAAGATATTTTGGATTATGTTTTGTTGTATTTAACTAATTTTCCTCAAAAAAACATGCCAGTAGCTCTGCATCCAGCCTCCTGACCAGGCCATGCAGTTAAGACTGTGAGCCTGATTCAGCTTTCTGAGACAGTCTGTCTTTGCTGGTGGTGTATCTTCAGCTAAATTTAGCCTAATGTTAAGAATGACCTACACAGCAAGGAAATAAACTGTTTGAAAAAATATAGGACAAAGCTTGTGTTTAAGGGAAAGCTTCCCACAATGTTCTATTTGTGGCACACGATCATACATTTGTGTCACATCGTCTTATCCTTTCCTTGAGCACTGATTGAAAAAGAGGCTTTCTAACCTACTCAAAATTCTTCTTTGTGCATCTTTATCGGTGAGGGTCAAGAACCTGGGGAAAAAACAGGTGAAGCACCTCCAAGCAGGAGGTCAGAAGAATTCCCATCCTGCCTGCTGCACTTTTTATTTTCATTTCTACATCGTGAGGGACCTGGATGCGTCGCAGCCCTGAGAAGGAGCAGAGCTGTGCAGACCTGCTGGGTACGTTACCCCGGCTCACCCATCCCAGTCGGACCCATTAACTCCCCCGCAATACCGCCCCCTATGTCCCCAACTGTTCCTAATTTCGCAACGCGCTCGTAAGAGATTATACAAACAAAAAAAAAACCCTTCCGCGACTGCTCCCTCCTCTTCTACCCGGGCGCCAAAATGGCGGCTCCCCCTCACGCCGCTCCGTAGCGCCGCGCCCCTCCCCTCCCCTCCCCGCTCTCCTGCGCGGGAGACCCCGTGGCCGCCAGCGCCACGTGCTGCCGTCGC
>JAAWXA010000008.1:23638716-23654199 GCA_038090715.1 Florisuga fusca
GGGGGATGCGGGCAGCTGTGCGGCTGCCTCTGCACTAACGACCTTTAATGAGTGAGTAGGTTTAGCGTCTTGATTGCCTCAAATGTGTCAGAACTCGAAAGAAAAGGTTAAATTCAGCGGTGTAATGACACTGTGCAAATGGTTTCTTTTTATTTCGGTACCTACAGACGCGGTGGCGACTTGAAGTGTTTCAGGCTCAATCTAGTTTACTGTGATTAGCACAATTAAGGTGGTTTTAATTAAAATTTTTACCCATGACAGTATAGTTTTAATTGCATAATACTTACTAGGGAAGTTAGCACAGTTTTGTGCTAATAGCATTTCTTTTCTTCAGTGGACTGATAATGCTAATATCTCCAGGTCTTAAAAGGGTAACTTCGATATATTAGAAACTTCTGTTTGCTTGTTACTCCATATAATGTAGAAAAATGATGCTGCTAAAGTGAAGTGTTGTCAGTGAACACATGTATTCAAAGATGTGTTTCTCCAAGCACTTTCTTTGAGTGCTTTTTAAGTGTGGTGGCACGTGTTGAATAAGAGATACAGCCTGAGAGTGAGTGGGGACTTGGAAGTAAAGATGCCAGTGGTGATAAATCATCTTTTAAATTTCACCAAAGCAGGAGTGGGATAATTCATACTGCATTACTTGTTCAGTTTGTTTATTGGTTCTTAAGCAGGTCTCCTACTGTCGTCTTTGGAAGGTCATTGTACACAATGGCACCCTCAGCACCATTTAAAGCTTCTGTTGTCTCTTTGTATTAGTAGAAGGGCACATAATACTATTTAACAGATACGTTGGAGGTTTAGTTTTGTGCCAGCTCTTGGCCTTTTCTTGTAAAAGGGGCCAGGGAGAGCACTTGAGAACTTTTTTAATAAAACCAAAGCAGTTCCCATTTTTTTTATTTAAAAGCTCTGGAACAATACTGGAAACCTTAAACAAGAACACTGTTCTAATGGTTGAGAAGTGGAACCTGCAACGTGTTCAAAGCAAAAATGAAATTGATAGTCTAATGTTACTGTGCACAGTGAGTGACATAAAAAATAGTAAGGAAGCCTAAATGATGAAAAGTAAATGAGATTTTTTAATCAGGTAATGTTTGAAGATTTAGAGTATTATTACATTTATTTCATTGTTAATATTCTGAGATGTTTCAGGAAAAAGGATAGAAATTACACCAAAATAATTTAAATGACATTGTAATTGATTTTTTTTTTTTTTATATGAGGCTTACTGGTATGCAGAGGAAGAAGCTTTTGTACAGAAAAGAGCCTTTTACTTTACTTTACCTTTTTAACAGGACTTAGAGACCATGTCAAGCTTTGGCAGTAGGGAAGCCTGGAAATGGTCTGAGGAGATGGAGATTGCTGAACCATTCCAGTTCAGCATTGCTTGTGAGATTCTTGCCTCAGCCACGTATGTTTTTATCTGAATTTTAAAAGGGTTTTGAAACACAGTGAACTTCTTCACCCATATGTAGGAAGGACTTGAGAATTTTTTTGGCAGTGCAAGGAAAGAAATGCTGCAGAAGTTGAAAATTAATTACTTCAAAGTAAAATGTGTGCTATGACATTAATCAAGCCAAGACTGTGTTACAGATTCAGATAACTTGATTTTGTGGAGGAAGAAAAGGTGACACCCCACAGGCAGAGTAGTGGGAAAGCTCCAGGCAGGACAAGCAATCCAGTGTTGGTCCTGCAGCCTCTAATTGTAAAAATGGACATGGGAAAAACATTGCTGCAGGCACTAAGCTGTTCTTTGGTAGTTTAAGGGTTAGGCTGGGCTAATGTGTAGTTATATACCAGAACAGATTTTTTTTTTTTTTTTTTTTAAAGCCTGTCACTTTCCATTAAAAGTAAGAGCGTATTTTAAAAAGTAGGGCTTTTCGCAGGGCTGTGGAAATAACTTTGCAAAAGATAGTGCCTGCTAAGATTTTGCTGAGCAGAAGTAGTTGATGTAGATCTCAACAGGGCTTTGAGTTTCATACCAGTACTATGTTGGGGAGAGGCAAAAGTTAATAACAAATCATTTTGTTGTTTGCATTGTGGGTGGGAATTCCTATTTTACCTATTTTTATTTTGTGTATGTATACCTGGGGTTATTACATCTGGGAGTCAGCAACTTTTTATTAATTTTCTAGGAATAGATGTGTAGCAAGTTCTTAAATAACTCTAGGTAGTGTGTCAGCATTTTTTCTTTGCTTGTTTCCACCGGTGTTAACTAACTGTTACTGTTCAAATCAGCTTGGTAACAGTTTTGAAGAATGGCAAAAGTAATGAGAATGGATGTATTTTCATGGAAGGGCAGTATATAAGAGGAAAGAAGTAAAACCTTAATATTGCCAGTTAGTTTCCCATTATCTGTAACTGCTTTTTGGCCTTAAGGGAAGCTCATACCTAACAGTAAAAGCTGTGTGAAATCACATCCTATTTTTATACTGGTCTAACTGCCTGCATAAAAGAAAAACACATGGAGTATAGCATTATTGATGTAGCAATGTATCAGATCCATTTGTGGTAACTGTGAATTTGCTCAGAATGAATGAGGGGAGTGTATAGTAATTATAATTCTGGCCCTGTGTTCTCTCCTAGGCAGGGAAAAGAGTGTCTCAAAACTAATGAGAAAATATGCCTGTCATACAAAAAGTTAAATCTCTGTGGTATTTTCTTCACTTTTGCTCAGTTTTTGAAGAATTTGGGTGGAAAAATCCAGCATTCAAACAACAAAGGAGTACAAACAAGATGTAGGATTAAAGAGCAAGCTGAAAAAAATCATGACTAAACTTGGTAACACTGACAAAATAATTGTGGTCACTTCCAATTAGCCTGTTTACTTCACAGTACCAATTCAGATTTTTCTAAGAAAGTATATATGCTGGTGCTTTTTTAATTAGCTCTGCCTGATTTTTCTCACATATCTTAATTAAAAGTTGGGATGTAGTTGTTAATTATGATGTACTTGTTTAGCCTTTTGTTTAGTCTTTGTTCTGTTTATGAATGCTGCCTTCGAACAGCATTGCTCTTACTCAAACATCTTGCATGATAGTTTTCCTTGGGGGTTATGGAAATGATAATCAGCCTTATGCTTGCTCTGTTTCCAGGTGCCAGTAAGAGAGACTCTTTGGAAGTGATAGCTCAACAAGCAGACATTCTGTGTTCTACTGTGACCTAGTCCAGTTTGTCAAAAATTGGCTTTTAAAGCATTAAATTGCTTATCACTTGCCTGAACTGCTGGAGATTTTAATGGTTCCCCTTCAGCTGGACTCTGACTTCTGGTTTCAGTGGGTGTTTTTTGGTGTGGAAAGAGGGTTATAGTGGATGATCTAAATCTGTTGTACTTCTTGCAGCCTTTTTTATTTTGACAGTTTGCTTTTCTCCCAAAACTGTTGGCAGCAAGGATAGAATAGAAGCACAGAAAGCTCCAAACATCTCGGGAAAAGAAGTAACATGTCAAATATTACAGTATATTACTGCGTTCAAAAAGCAATTGACTTGTGAACCAGGCTTGGTGAACCATTTTATTTGCAATGTCTTTTCATTACTTATTCAGATAATTGATGCAATGTTTGAAGTCCCTGAAGTGCACAGAAGCATCTGCAATTTCATTGATGTAGTAAACTATTTTTTTAAAGAGTAACATACTCCTATATCCTCACAAAAGAGAAAACATGCAGCCCTTGTTTTCATAACGACTTAAAGATAATGCATTGTGATTGGGTTTGGGATTTCCATAAATAAAGGATTTTTTCCCGCCTTTCAACAGTTTGGTTTAATGATGAAAAACAAGTTTAGTTTCTGTGTGTGTTTTCTATGGCTTCAGTGAAAATAAGTGTTCTGGTGCTTCCCCCCAGTTATAAAAAGTAAAAATAGGAGATGATACTATTTGTAGAACTGCTGATACTTACTCCAGTTTAAGAGTACATTGAACAGATGCCTCCTACTGCCATCCACTTCAGTCTGTTTACTGGTGCTTCATACAGCCTAGGTCATATTCTTGTTTTCGTGTTTCTAAGTGCTCCTATAGCCTCTTCCTTCTGAATGCAGTCAGCTGCTCCCTGATTTGGTTTACATGCTCTTAGTGTCTCCCTCGGGTTCTCTCCATTCACTGTCTTTCACAACAGCCTCTGCAAGCTTTGTTAATCAGCTCATCCATTTGCATTAGGTGTGGGTTTTTTTTTCCGGTGCGAGAACAAAAATGTTTGCACCCCTCACTGCTTGCTCTTCTTTCTTAGTTTGGAGTGAATTTGTCCCCGTTTCCTAGTTTCTTACCAAATATATCCCTTGCTGTACTTCTAGATAAAGCTACCCTCTCCTGTGGGTCTTTTTTTGCATGCATGTCCATCTATGTTATCTGGCCCCTTGCCTGCCTTTATAAAAAAAGCTTACTTTTTCTTCTTGATTGATTTCTTCCACTTGGCTCCTTTCATTTTCTTCACTGACTAGTAGTTTTGTCACTTCTGGGATTTCATGCACTATTTCCAACACAGTTGACTTTATTTGAACCATTGTCCTCCATGCAATGTATAGCTAGAGTCTTAGCATCTTATTGTTCAAGTTTACCCTTGTTTTTTAGGACTTTTTCAGTTCGGCACACTGGCTTGCTATAAAATGAGTATGTATGTTCTGGTACTTTCTTATGGGTAATCTAAAAAGAGTGGTTTTCCTGACATTCCCAACAAGCATGTCAGCTTTATATCATTTTATGTTTACATTCTCTTCAGTGGTTCTGCACCTCAGTTCATATGTTTTGCCAGAGTCTTCAGTTGCAGTAACCTGTGTGAAGCTACCTTGGGCTAAGCTGTTGTAGAATCCCAGAATCTCTAATGTATGTGAAAATGGCTATAATTTAATAGGAATACTTTTACTGGAGAACCTTTCTAGGTCAAAAGAGAAAGTGGCACCCTTGGGGCCAAGGAATCTTGCACATCTCCTGCGTGGATTGCCCACTCAAATTTCAAAGCCTCATCTTGGGACTCTCCTAGCAGGTACAGATGATGGCAGGAGGGTGGCTGTTATGCTGCCTTAGGGGGATGAGCAAACTGTTTGGTTGCTCCATTTTAGTCTGTGCTGTAGAGCTGTATTAAGGACCCATGGCTTTGCTGGAGAGGTTATTGGTGTTTCAAGATCTGACATTATCTAGTTTCATTTACAGAAGTTTTGATATAAAGCTGATGTGATACAGAGGTGGTCTCAGGCTCCTGTTTCCAGGTTTGTCACTTGTCAAGAGTTTTAATTGTTGTTAACATTCAGGTAGCTGTGTTTGGTTGTGTTTGGGTTTGTTCCTAGTTTTCTAAGAAAAGTTCTGATCCTATTCTGCTTGCCTGTTGGTTCTGTGTTCCCTGCTTAATAGCTTTCTAACCCACTGGCAAGTCTTGAATGGGTGACAGAAAGATGGATGTTTCAAAGATGCTAAACTATTACAAGCTTTGCAAAAGCAAGCAACTAAGAAAAACCTTAATTTGTGCTCATCCCTTAAATAGAAGGGAGTTGCACAGCAGCAAAACTGACTGCTGAAACCTCAGGGAAGCTTTGTTTCCATGGGACAAGGTTCCTGCTAGCAGCCTTGCTGTGTGAGATTATTTCTCTCATTTTATGATGAGAGGAGATAAAGCACTTTGTAGACACTTACTGATGTCCTAGATAGCATCTCATAATCTGGGCAATTTACTTCTTGGTTGAATTGAGGTGCCTGTTGTCGGTGTTTGCAATGTTAGCCTTTGATAATGTATTCCTTGCTGAATTTAACTGCTTTAAGGAAAACATCAGCTTTAATTATGTCTTGGAAGAGTCATTCAAATTCCTCTCCTTGTGATTTTCCTCTTGTTCATGCTCTGGTTTGTACTTTGTTTGCTGGAGCTGTTCTCAGGCTCTCACCTAAGCAGAGAGCTCATAGCAGCACCAAGGCTGCTGTCTGCATCTGTACTTTTGACATGGTGTCAGCCAGATGAAATTAATGAATATAATAGGTGAAAGTGGTCAAGGAATCTAAGATGAAAAGAGATTGCTAGAGAAGGAGAGGGGTCGGGGTGGGGTGTTTCCTGAAGGTAGTAGCACATTGAGCAGGTTGGTTTGGGTGGTTTGTTTTGGTTTGTTTCCTTTCTCAGGAGAGGGATCATGCTATGCTTGGCCAGAAAAGCAGATTCTGGAAGAATGGTCTTCCTAGAAGAAGCAAGGACTAAACCTAAACTTGCAGAAAGATGCTTGGACATGACTGCATGTTTAATGTGGTGTTGGTTTGTGTCCTTCCTGTCTTGTAGTCCCTCTGACCTGCATGAATCTTCTTAGTTGGTGGATCCTGTGGTCATGAGCTAAGGGATCCGAGTCCTGAGTAGGACCTGTGTGCACATAGGAAGAACCTGCAGGAGTAGCCACCAGCTTGTTCTAGCAGATCTGTGAGAGAGAACGAAGCAAGATGAAGAAAAGCAGTAAGTTCTGTGTAGTCCAGATACCTTCACACTAACTGGACAACAACATTTCCCATTTCAAAATTGGAACCATCGTAAGAAAAGAAGTTGCTGCTCCATATTTCCTGCAGCTGGCAATGTGACTGAAGGGGTGACAAACTTGCTTTCCAGTCCAGATACCTTGCTCTGGCAGCAGAAAGGAAAGCAACTGATGCTAGATTTCTCTCCTCTTGTCCTCTGCTGGTATGTGGGGGAAGATACTTAGGTCAGCCCCAGGCTCTGTGCGCTGTGACAGTGTAGGTTGTTCCCTTTACACAGATGGTGTAGCTAATGAGAGTACATTGCTGAATGGCGTTCTAAATCTGGATTATTAACACCCTGAACTGAGTACCCTTTATGGAACCATGTATTTAAAAGAAATCTCTAGTCCTAGGGTGCTGCATGTAGTACAGAAACACACTTTCTGCACTAGTGTGCATGTCAGTGCATCTAACCAGTCTTACCTTACAAGTATTAATGTCAAAAGTCCCAATCCTGTACTGGTGAGATGTGTTACTACTGATTACAGCTGGAGGTATGCAGTCATTGGCCCCTTTTTCCATCCACTTTCTCAATGTGGTCTCCTTACAAAGTGAGAGGCTGGGGTTTTTTTTCCCCTTTTATGTCTCAGTCCTGAGCTTGAACACCTGCACCAGGAGAGGTGGAGGCTGCAGGTGGGACCTCTCAAGTCACTCCAGATGCAGGAGCACACCTAGCAGTGGCATGGACCCAGCTCTTCCTCCTTGCCTGACTCCCTCCATCTCATGGTGTTCTCTGCAGATTATTCTACTGGAAACCTGTTTGAACTGGGCCAGGTTATGTTGCTTTTTTAGCATTGAACAACGGGTTTGGGAGCCTTTTGTATAATGGGGCAGTCACTGGTTGGTGCCCTTCTCCTTTCTGTTAACTCCTGAGCTCTGATGCTCAGCACTCAGGCTTTAACCTGGTTGGGTAGAGCCATGTGGACAGGATAGGAAGGTGCTGATGAGCAGCTGGGTACACCAGGGCATCTGCCCTTTCCATCTTGATTTGAACCTTACAAGTGTTCTCTTGTGTAGGAATTGTGAAGATTTTTCTGGTTTCTTACATAGCTGAATACAGTAAAGCCTTCATTAAGCTTGATTGCAGTGTTCTTAGAATTATTTCAGGGTCTTGGAGAAGCATTTGGAGCAAGATATTACTATGTACACTTAGGTGTTGGTTTTTTCCCTCAACATTCATTTTCAGGTCTTCTTTTGGTTTGTGTAGTTGATGTGGCTGTATCTGTGAGATGTTATTTTCCTTCATTGATTACTTAAATGCTTATGAAATGTGCAATTGCATGTAGTTTTGACAGATTTTTAAAAAATAAATTACTCTTACAACCTTATGATACAGAAGGGAAGGCTGGCCCACATGGAACAGCAAGAGATGAGATTCAGGGAGTTGATCTTTTAAAATTTTGCATTTGTCAGTGGTGTGTGTGGAGCTGTAGTATTTCTCATGGAAGTTTTCATAGTTTATGGTGCTGTGAGTACAGGACATGTTTGTGAAGGCTCTTGATGATGAAGGCTGAAGTCCTGAATGTCAGTCCTGACTGATACCAATGGAAAGAGCAAAATAAAAGATTGGGTGTATGTAAAGCAGTCTTGGGTTGCTGAGGGGTGTTCTGTGCTAGTAGGAGTTTCCTAAACATCAAAGCCCTTGTGCCCTAGCATATGGCAGCTGAGAAGTGGCAATGGCCAAGGAACAGGTGAAGTCACAGCTTCATCCAGCAGCCTGGCATTTTACTTAGTATATGCTCCTATAAGCACTGGGGCTGTGGAAAATGTTGAAAATAGAGGCCTGTTGGGTTTATTAGGTGAGTGTAAAGTTCCTTCATTGTTCGATGTCAGAAGAACAATTAAGTTTTATCTGAGCAGAGCAGGATGTCCCTTGATGCAGGTTAAAATGCATCCAGTGATACTATTAAAAGAAAGATCCTTTGTTGCTGCATTGGGGAATCCTTATAAAACATCAGGAAAACTGCCTGGAAGAATATAAATGTGTTCAAGCAGTGGAGAGAAATAGTCTTAAACTGCAGGGTGATGGCCTGTAGCTGTGGATAGGTTTTCACAGTGGCTGTTTTTGATGTGATTGTTGCTTTTCTCAACAGTTGTAAATTGGATGTACTGAAACCCTTTTTTTTTCTTGAGGCTTCTCTTTAGAGTCACAGTCCAGAATCGCATCTTCTGTTACTAAAGAGAGCATCTAGTGTGGAGTTCATGAAATCTTGCTGGTTTTCTGTTTGATAAGTTGCATATGTGGCTTAGATGCTTCCAGAGGTGTTAAGGTTTTCCCACATACAGACCAAGGTAGTTGTGCTTTGTGGGGCTGTTTCAGGTGTGTTTAGTGTTGGCATTATCTTGGTCTGTGATGAGGAGGATCTGTGGACTGTCCTAGCTTGCCTTCCTGGAATTGTTCTTTCTTCAGAACAGCTCTGCAGAGTTACTGAAGATGACCCAGGTGAACTAGCATCTAAGTGAGCATCAGCTAGAGACCATCTACCTTGTCACCTGATCAAGTGATGGTGGCATTGGTCTGACCAAAGATGGACTTTTCTACCTGAGCTTGGGTCCCGTGGTGATTCTGGGGATCTGCTTAACACAGAGTTAGCAAAGTGAAGAGAATGATTTATCATGCTCTTAAAGATACTTCTGGAGCAGGACAGATGAATTGTGCCTTGGAGGGACCATTTTCCATAACTGCTTGTACAAGGGGGTTTGAAGAGATGTTCCCTCTCAGATGTGTAAGCTAAGGTGAGGTGAACATGTCCATGCTATCCCATGACTGGTAGAGCTCATCCAGTCACATACAGCCTTTGTCCACAGACTGGGAAAAACACAAGGAGCCTGGCTACTGCAAGTCAGTCCAAAGTAGTGAAGAAAACTCATCACCTGTGGCTGTAGTAGAGGTAGCTCAGGGCAGAAGTAAACTCAGTCAGGGGAGCTAACCTGCCAGCTTCTCCATCTCAGCTGTACAGAACTCTTGAAACCTGAGTACCCAAAATGGATTGCTTAGCAAAGTTGTTTTAGGAAGTTCAGCCTTCAAACAATTTCTATAGCTACTAACATATTTTGAATGGGTTTCTTTTTTAAAAAATGCTGAAAATACCCATTCTTCATCTGCTCTACTTTAAAGGAAATGAAGAAATCATCTGTTAAGGTATGTCTGGTGTTTTGCAAAGACAAGTTTAAAGAAAACCATAAATGTGCATGGTAGTCTGACACTTGAGCAGGAAAACTTGAGAGCCTCCTGAGTAGAGTCATTCACATCCATGACACTGGCTGCATGAGCTGTGGACATAAAGAAGAGGAGCCACAATGTGTTTCACTGTAGCTCTCTCTAATACCTTGCTGTTCGTGTGTCACTATGGAAGGTTCAGAGTTAGCACTGGCCCTTGGCCCTTAAACATTGTCTGCTTCTTTTCTACCCACTGTATTTTATATTCTTTGTCCTCTTTATTAGAAAATTGTGATTTCTGTAATCTAAATTATGGCACTTTCCTGTATGAGCCATGTTCCTGAGGGAGCTGTGTATCTTTGGGTTCTGGCATACCTTATTGGGGCAGCTTATTTAATCCTTGCTTCTCAAAGAAGCAGAATAAAATAGATGCAAACAAGAAGCTTCTCACAAGTCCTGCGACTTGCAAATACAAGTGTAAGCTTTGAAGCACGAGGTAAGTTTGATTTATTTGGATAAGCCATTTTGAACTTTGTCCTTCAGAGCACCCTGAGTTTGGGGGTAGGTTGTGTGTTAAGGTTTACTCAGATGTGATTGTGAGGTATATATGAAATTAAATGAAATTTTAGTTCTTACACTTTGCCTACTGTTAAAAAAATAGTCTATATAAAGTGCTAGTACTTCTAGCAAGAAGTAATTGGGACTGTTAATAGCTCTTGACACTTCTGATTGTCTTTATTTTCTTTTGTATCTTCTCTGTTTGTGCATCCTGCCTGTGTAATTGCAAGTTGCAAGGGACATAACCCTTCTGCACGCTGCTTGTTGATCTCCTTTGATTCCTCTTTTCTGATCCAGCCACCTCACACTCTTCCCCAGATCTTTTTCTGATCGCTGCCTCAAAGCTTGGAAACATCAGCACATTAATCCCCCTTTCAGGTTTTTATCTTTGTTCTTGTTATTGATACTGTTTGGCCTGAGTACAAGGTATATAGCACACTGTATTAGAGATTGGCTTAAAGCAAATGCATCAACTTTTCTAAAATTAGGCAAAGCTGGTTGAAAGATGGTGGTCACAGTTTTTCGGAGTGCTTTATGTTTGTACATAGATGCATTAAAAATGGCTGAACTCATGTAAATCTCCCTGGTAAGTCTAGACTTCTTCAGTGTCTAGGTCCTTTCATTATTTACAAGTAAACACACTTTAAAAATGCAGTCATAAATCTTTGAAAAGTCTTCATTTGTGCTCAGTTTGAAACTCTGCTAACTGTATTATACCAAATCGACAGCGATGTAGAAATGTTTTAACTCTGTAGGTAGGGTTGAATCCTGCTTGTAGTAATAGCAAAGCAAGCTGTAGAATTTAGGATGCCTGGTGGTGAACATGAGGTTTATCTCTGAACTTGAAAAGGAAGGAAACAAATTCAGGGGATTGAAGGTGTTGAAATAAATGAAGTAAAGCAACTGGGAAAGGTGGAAAAAAAATTGTGGTACCTTATTGCTGTATTAACATGTCTACCTAGCACCTGTGCTTCATTTTGCTTTTCAGTTTTGCAGCACTGACTGCAGGTTCTTTAAAATGCAAGTTGGCTGGGCAGAATGTACTGTGTGACTGTGTGGATGCTGTGTTTTGCAAAGCATTAGTTAGGAGCCAGGAGAGGAGCCTGGAGCCAAGGTGCCAAGGACATCACTGGCCTTTTGATGTGCTGGGAAGGTGCTGAATCATCTCCCAAGCTTTGCACTTCGGTGGAGGTGCTGGACCACCCCCCTGGTCTGTCTGTACCCTGATATTCACAGGAAACGTTTGCTGAGGTTATCCATTAACATAAATTCATGCTTAAATCTGCAGCAGTGCCCAGCTTTCTGTTTGGAAAATGAGGATGTGGTTCCTGTCACCAAGACTCCTCTCATCATCTGAGCTATTTACATCTGTTCATTCTGTTACCTCTGTGCTCTGGTGTGCCCTGGGGAGTTCTGTTCCAGTCTCCCAGTATTCAAACATAAGTGTCCACAGTGGGATTTGTGAATACACACGTCTTTGGAAAATTGCTGTGTGGTACTTCAAGCAGCTAGGCAGCATCCCCATTACACATATCATAAGGCATGAAAAAGAAAGTGGGCAAGCAACATTAAATGGCATGTTTGTGCAAAAGCAGCTGAAGTGTGATTTCTGTGGGGACTGTGACTACTTGCCAAGGCTTCAGGTGTCTAAATTTCTCATTTAGGCATCTAAGTAATACAGCAGGTTTTGTCTGGTTTTGCATCTAGTGTTCCAGACCTCTCTAAGGAACTAGATCTCTAAACACTTCTGACTTTATTATTTTTGCTTTCTGGGCACAGGTCAAAAAAGAGAATTTTCCAAGCTAGATCGATGACGTTTTTTAATGCCATCAGGACATCACCAGGAGGAGTTGCAGTGCACTAGGTGTCATACATGGCATCAGCAGAAGAACTTGTACAGCTTTTTGGTGAGGTCCACAGAAGGGGCAGAAGAGAGGAGTCAGGAGAAGGTTCCAGTGTTTTCCTTAAAGATCTGACTTCAGGTTAGGTGCCATGAACAATTGGCCCTAGCTTTTCCACCTCAGTTTATCACTTTCAGCATAAGAGGATTGTGTGTTTAGCTTGTTGCCTTTTCTTGTAATTTTATGAATGGCTTTTAAATAGTTTGTATCTTCTCTCTGTGTACATTCATAATGCACTTCTACCTTTTCCTGTTCCCTCTTTTATTGCTCATGCAGTAAATTTTCTAGTGGTATAGGTGATGGAGGATATTTTAAATTACAAGATCAGCTGATGAAAGGGCTATGTGTGACCTCAGTGTTGTTAGTGTTAATGTGACATCTTGAACTGGAGACTCTTTCTGCAGAGGTTCTTGAATTCCTGCAAAGGGCAAACCCTAGTGCTGGCCTTGTGTGGTGTCCTTTCCCAGTACATTGTCTTCTACTAAATAATTTTTTAGATCACATCCATCCCTTGCTCTCGCATGCATCTCCTTTGTTTCTCATCCACCTGCACCCTCCCATCTGCCAAACAACAAAATACTCTTCAATCAGTATTAAATATTAAGTTTGATAGGATTGTCTTGGAAAAGCGTTGCACAGTTCTAGGCATAAATGTTTGGTCCTGTGGAAGAGTGGAAAATGAGGTGATGGAAAGTGCCAGGTTGTAGTTAGCAGGCAGCAGCATTTACATGGTTTGCTATAATCATATTAAGATAGAATTAAACAGAGTTCTTTATTTTGTACTGCAGTGAAATAGGGCTGTTACTGTTAATTTTCTCTTCCCTCTTGCTTTGATAATTAGCATGAAAACTCAAGCAGCAAAAATTAGAGGAGTTCTGCAGCAATGAACAGAGAAACTGATGTGAGAGGGTCTGAGTTGGAGTTTTGTGTCCTAGCACATGAGAGCTCTGGTGCTTCCCTAATAGACTGAAAATGAGACCACTGCTGCTTTATAAGAGATCTGTTCCAGCCACATTGCTCTACAGCTTGGCAGATGGTGGCATGTGAATGGTTTCATATTGATTGGATGGATTTGCCTCGGGGTAAGAGGAGTGTGGGCCCTTAAAGATGCACTTCTCAATATTATTTTCTCTTTATCTAGAAAACTAAGTATATTTATAAAACACTTCAAATCACAGGAGTGTGTGGTAATCAAAGCACTGGAGTTACCTGGAAATAAAAAGTCCTTAAATAGATTATCACAAAAACCAAAGAGCCAAAAATACTTATTTACTAAATTATTACATTTTTACATTAGAAAAAAAGTGACACTTTTAATTAGTGTTCAAGGCATATGGTGAATGAGAAAATAAGCTTATTTCATGCAAACAGAAATCGATGCAAATAACCTTTCTCCTCATATAAAAAGGGATGACTTGAAACTCAATACATATTCAAGAAGGTTAAGTCATTACAGCATCACTTTAATATTAAAGACCAACAAAGAAAATCAGTACTCTGCATATACTTACTCAGCAAGGATTGCTGTAAAGGAAAGAATTAGGTGATGGTAATTTGCAGGTGATAAATCTGAAGAAGGCCTTGTCCATATAATGGATTTATTCTTTAACCCCAGTAAATAACCTTTTGGGTTCCGCCTTAGCATAGGTAGTTGCCAGAGTTTCTTTAATTCTCCAATGGTTTGACCCTGCTGGTAAAGACATTTTGTGATGGTCTTTGTTTATTGTTCTTCCTCACACCTCCTGTTTTGTGCTTCTGTCTTGTAAATGTTGTTTGTAAATCCTTTGGTATGAAATGACTTTTCAGTCAACACCTAACACAGAGATCCCAATCTCATTCAAGCCTCTGGGTGTTGCTGTAGAGCATTGAGTGAATTTATATTTTTGTACAGTAACGGAAGTATTCCTTGAGGTATTTGACCTTAAAGCTTGAGGGGGAGAGCATTAAATTGCTTGCAAACATCTAAGAATGAGGACAGTTTCACAACTTGAGAGGCTTGGGTGCTGTCAAACTGGATCCTTTCCACATATTTGTCCTGTGGTTTGGTGTGTGCAACAGTGGTTTCATAAATGAATCTACCACCAAAATATGACATGGTGGTATCTTTCCAAATTATCTTTAAATCTGCTTGAAGGTGTAATTAGTATTTTCTAACAGATTCAACCCACATGTGTGTTACATGTTGAATTTTGTGTTTCCATGGAAGAACACTGGCATGCTCAGTGCTAATGTTGTTTCTTTTACTATAGAGACCATTTCTGTGGGTGTGCTTCTCCTTTAATTACACTTTATTCTCAGAACTGATTGGGTTTTATCACTTCAGTTCATTTTTACTGAATTAAATGCACATGTGTAAATCCTAAGGTCCATTTGGAAAAAAGAAAATCAGCTAACAGTTGTTAGGGGTTGTGTGTAGGCTTCCTTTTTGGGAGAAAAGGATATTTTAACAGTGTAATTTTTTTTTTCCTCCTGCTTGGTAAGTGTAGGGGGATTTATGCTGTGTATCACAACCAGCAGCTATTCCAAGGGAAATCTTTAAGATGGTTACTTGAATCTGTGTACACTGCCCACCTGGTGGTTATGGAGTGAACTGTTACTTTAAAGAATAGTTTAAACAACAGCCATGTTTGGGGCAGGCTAATCTTGCAAAGAGAGCAGTACATATAACAGGAGTCTACAGTGTGATAAGGGGAAAATTCAGCTCACTGACTAGATGTTTTAATGTGCGAACTCTAGGGAAATAACATATTGACTATATTCTGTTGTGCGCAAGAAAATTGAAGAACCCTTTGCAGAGGGCTTTGCAAAGGATTCTTTCTGTTTCTCTTAACCAAAATCTGTGGCAAGATGTTTGAAATCAGCAGGACGCTTAATGCTGCTTTGTTAAATAATGAGGTAATATTTTGTCACTTTTTCTGGGCAGCATCTTTTTCTTTTTTCTTCCTTTTTCCTATGTTTGTCAAGGATCCAGTTTAATCTTATGAAAGTGAGAGCTCTTTTTTTGTTGTTGTTGGTTTTTTTTTAATCATTCTTCAATTTAATTTTTTTTTTTTTTTTTTTCCTTTTGATGCTTTTGGAGAATTGGGTTGTCTTTTATTTGCGGTTTCAATCGGCTGCTGTTGCCTAGGACATTATGCCACGTAAGGCTTCTAAACTGCACAGAGTAGGTAGTTATTAACGCTGAATTGGCTTCTGGTATAGTCCATCTGGGCTCTGTATGAGAGAGCTTGCTAGCGGCTACTGATGCTAAGATACCCGCAACCTTTGGGATGTATGCGTGGTGGAGAGGGGCTCAGTGATATGAGATCACTTCTTTTAAGGGAAACTGTCATTAATGAGTCAAGAAACTGCTCATTTATGGTAAGGAGAGGGAGGAGGGGGGG